>VDFB02343788.1:0-11580 GCA_007258455.2 Sequoia sempervirens | reverse complement strand
CAAGATGGTAATGAAAATAATAGATTGACAAATTATCTACAAAAGGCTGTGTTAAAATTTGCACTTGAACTCATTATAATGAGAGCAAGTATGATTGAGACTCTTATTTTTTCCTAATAATTGTATATAGATTGTTTCTCATTCTTGAATATTGATTGAAGGACAATTGTGGTTCTATTCAAATTCCCTTTATTGATTTAACTTTAGATATACTTGTAAAAGTTAATCCTTTTCTTTTTGTTTTACTAATATTAATTGTTGTTTTGTTGAGTATTTATCCTTGGGATTTATGTATAGTAATTATCCATGCCATGAATAGTGGTATTTGCCTATGATTACCTAATGATATAGGTATTATAGGTATAGTTTCTAGGCCATTTTGGTTCCATGGAGGACCGCTTTAGTTTTCAATTCACAACACTAAGTACAAAGGTAAATCAGATGGTCTAAAGCCATCTATATACACAATATCTATGAAGTCTCCAAGAGATCCATTTAAACCCCTTCTCAAATACATAATTTTGTTATTAACATGATACATTGGCCTCTACATGGTGAGACTTCTTGGTAAATTTGGTCAAGTTGGCCATCATTATTAATGGTTGATTTTATATGTATTTTTATTGCAACATTGAGTGCAACTAGGAGATTTAGTAGTTTATGCATTTTTTCTTGTGTAGCCTTACTAAATCATTCATAGCAATTAGAGGAATTAATTATTCAAAATTATTTTATTCATCTATTGACAATATTCTATTTATGTGGTTTATTAGTAGTTCCCAATCATGTCCAATTGGTTCAAAATTATTTTTATAAGGAATATATTATCAAGATGGTAATGAAAATAATATGTTGACAAATTATCTACAAAAGGTTGTGTTAAAATTTGCACTTGAACTCATCATAATGAGAGCAAGTATGAGTGAGACTCTTATTTTTTCCTAATAATTGTATATAGATTGTTTCTCATTCTTATTTTTTCCTAATAATTGTATGTAGATTGTTTCTCATTCTTGATTTTTTCAGTATTTTTCAGGAAAAATCTAGTCAAGTACAACATTTTAAATTCTATAAATTACATTTTGAACATATTGCATTAATTGAAAAATCCAAAATATTGTGCATGACTATGTATTTCACATATAGAAATTAGGGTTTTATGCATTTCCAAAAATATGTTTACATCTAGACCTAAACCTCTACTTGTAACTTTAGATCCTTAGAAATTGTAGTTCATTTCAAGATATTAAAATTTATTAAAACTTACTATAGACACCTAAATTTGACCACTTCCATATGGTCAAATTTGTCTACTCTATTCGTCTATTTCATCAATATTAATTGAATAATTGATTTAATTAATATTTCATTTTTTGCCTAAGGTTCCTAAAGTGTTTAATTGAAAAATTAAATACTTTACCTTATCCCCTTTGTTTCTCTAAATTAAATAAATATATCAATTTATTTAATTTAGTCATTAAGTCTTTTTAAATCAATTTTTTAATTTCTTATTTTTCTCTCTCCTTGTCACATCCTCCATAATCCTCCCCTAATCTGAATTAATAATTAATTCATGATTATGGTGTGCACACCCTTAATCTAGGATTAATGTGACATCCTCCATATTTTGCCACTTGCCTTTAATCTTTCATTAATTCTCTTAATCATGTGTTTGCACAACCTTAATGAAAGTCATTAGCCACATTTAGCATGCCTTTTTAGTCAACCTTTGCATTTTCCTTTCTTAGCATTGACCCTCTCTTCCATATGAATTTTTAATTCACATTTATTCACCCTAGGTTCCTCTTTTCCCCATGTGAATTTTTAATTCACATTTTATCCTTCCAAGGCTTACCTTATCCCCATGCAACTTCTAGAACATTTGAATTGCCACATCACTTGCATGTGGAAAATTCCCACATTTTTTGAAACTCTCTCTTATCCACTAGATTCTCCCAAGCATGTGAATTTTTAATTAAATCATATTTATTTTTCCAACTACTTTCCCATTCCCCATGGAGATTTTTGAGGAATTCTAAAATTCCTCAAAAGTCATTTTCATTCTCACTTGGGGACAAGAAGTTCCTTTTTGAGGAAATCTTCTCATCCCTCACCATGATTGAGAGAATCCAAATCTCTATAACCCCTTCTAATGCATTTTGGAGACTTATCCATTTGCACCCTTATGCTACCAATTTGATTACTAATTTTGCAAGTATCATCTTAGCCATTTAGTCAAACCACTTAGTCTCTAGCATTAGCATTTTATCATATTGTTCATCTTGTATCTAGCTATCTCCATAGCCATCCAAGGAGCACAAAAGCTTTCAAACATCAAGGGCCAACCAAGGGATTCAACAACACAAAGGTATAATCATTTACAATCATTATTTGCTATCTTTCTTTGTGTTATCATTCCTTAGGCTAATCTTTGAGGTGTTCCTTGTGTTATTTTGCACATTTAGGATAGGATAAACTCAAGGCTTCACATTTCTGGCATGCCCGATGGGACCCACAAACGGGTTCCTCCATTTCACGTTTTTTGTTGTTTAGCTTATTTGCAAGTCTAGGTTATAGAGGGGCAGACTTGCCCTCCAGTTTACTACAGAGGGGTGGACTTTCCCTCCAATGTACTTGACTGGGGTGAACCTGCCCTAGTTTTTATGATAATTTTTGAAATTTGAATGCAGTGGAGCAGACTTTCCCTAGTTCCATTTTATTTTTTGACATTTGACTGCAGTGGGGTGGACTTGCCCTAGTTTCATTATGTTTTCTAACATTTGACTGTAGCTGGGCAGACCTGCCCTGGTTTTCATGTTGATTTCTGAAATTTGATTGTAGTGGGGCGGACTTGCCCTAGTTCCATTTTGTTTTCTGAAATTTGACTATAGCGGGGCAAACTTGCCTTGTTTTTTATGTTGTTTTCTGACATTTGACTACAACGAGGGTGGACTTGCCCTATTTTTCATGTTATTTTATAGCATTTGACTGCAGTGAGGTGGACTTGCCCTAGTTTCATTTTGTTTTCTGACATTTGATTGCAATGGGATGGACTTGCCCTATTTTAATGCTATTTTCTGACCTTTGATTGCAGTGGGGTGGACTTGCCCTATTTTTCATACTATTTTTTAACATTTGACTATAGTGGGGCAGACTTGCCCTATTTTTCATGTTATTTTCTAACATCTGACTGTAGTGGGGTGGACTTTCCCTATTTTTCATTATGTTTTCTAACATTTGACTGCAATGGGGTAGACTTGCCCTATTTTTCATGTTGTTTTCTAACATTTGACTATAGTGGGGTGGACTTGCCCTAAACAAAACATTCTGGAGGGTAAAAATAGTCATTTTTAGTTTCGTTTTGTTTTAGTTGTTTGCTATTTTCAAATTCTAATCCCCTAACCTTGCTTTTTTGTGTGTGTATTTGGATTTCTTGCTAACATTTTGAAACATATTCTCATAATTGACAAAGAACGGTGATTAAAACAAATAACCATTGCTTTTAGGGCCATCTGTTTCTTCAAATTTTAAAATCTTTCCTTGCTATTTTTCGTTAATCTAGGAACATAGTTAGCTAAGGGGAAGTAAAATTCACTATTTTCTCTATCTATAAATATGTTTTTTATGTTACCCAAAGGGGGCATTAGTTTGTTTTCGCTTTCCCCTTACACTTTGTGTGATCCTAGGGAGTAGCCAGAAATGATTAGTGCCTTCTTTTTAGAGGGACCTACTTGGGGATTTCATCACCCCAAGGGACGATCCCAACCATGCATACTGGTGGGGTATAGAAAGGGGGGAGAGCCAAAGTTGTACCCCAATCCAGTCACGTCATGTCTGGCGAAGCGTCGAAGCTAGGGTGATACCTAGATAGACATGAAGAGTTGGTCTGAGCCTTTCAGTATCTTGTTGGGGTTCCCGACTCACACTTGTGATAGGTTGGTGTTCATGATTGTGCCTCACGTACCGAAAGTATATCAAGGACTCCCTAGAAGCCTTGTGCATCCTAGATTAAGACCTTTGTTGGCCATACCCTTAACACTAATCATAGGATTATGCTTGTTTGAAGTGCCTTCTCTTGAGAAACTAGTAAACTTTTTGACAAGTCGGCTTTGTCATTGTCATTTTAAGTCCTTGCCATAGTCATTTCCAACCAAACCAAGTCCCTATTTCCCGCAGTGGGGCAAACCTTCCCTGACCTACTCCGTAGAGGGGCAGACTTGCCCTCTAGTTAATTGCAGAGGGGAGGACTTTCCCTCTAATTTACTGTAGAGGGACAAACTTTCCCTCCAGTTTACTATAGAGGGGCGAACCTGCCCTGCATTGGGGTGAACCTGCCCCCCTAAACAGTCAATTTCACTCTGTTTAACCATTCCAAGCCTCTGTTTGATCTTTTTGAACCTCCTTTTTCCATTCCAAACCTCTATTTAACCATTCCAAGCCTTTGTTTGATCATTCTGAACCTCCATTTTTCCATTCCAAACCTTTGTTTAACCATTTTGAACCTTCGTTTAACCATTCCAAACATCCATTTAGTCATTCCATTAATTTGTCCACCCATTCTGAATGTCCATTTCCAATTTTCATTACTCATTTCACCATTTGGGGAACTCTTTTTATTGCTTAGAGATCTTGTTACACTAGTTTCTAGTAATATCGTTTCATGGTTTGTTGAACTCGATTGGGAACTGAAAACCTTGTCATTTGCTATGATCTAAACATTTTCACTTTCCTAAAGATCACTTAGACATCACCCCCATCATATAGAAGCCTTTAGGACACCTTTAGTTCACATCCTTCATCATCTTTCAATTCAAATCCCTTAAACCTTAGTTTAGAAGTTATTACCCAAATTGACCATGGTGTTTAAATTTGATCGTTATCCTACATATCAATCATTGTCTTCAACTGAATCAATCCACTTCTATCTTGAGGTGGATTCAGTGTTGAAATTCAACATTGTCAACCCAAATCAATCCATTTCCATCTTGAGGTGGATTCGGTGCCACAAATCTGTCCTTTAATCTAATCAACCAACGCCTTAAGTCACCTAGGGTGATTTCAAAAATTGGGTCTAGAATCCCTTCCATCAACCAATCCTAATTCACCATCTAATCCAAATCAAACTTATCCAATTGATCCAAACAATCCAACCCAATCTATCTAAACAATCTCATCCAATCATCCAACTATTCAATCAATCCTACACAATCATCCAATCATCCAATTTCAATCTTGACCCAATCATCTAATTAATCCTATCTAGGCCCATCATCCAATCAATCAATCTCTATCCAATCCAAACAATTTTCCACCAAGGACATCCTTGCACCTAGTTTCATTATAATCCGCCCATAGTCCCTTTTGCATGCCCATTCAAACCTAGTCATAGGCAAAGAAAATGGTTGAACAACAAAACCCTAGATCCCAACCTAATGCACCATAGGAAAATCCTCCCGTCAACGGGGGGTCATCACAATCTAACACTAAAGATCAGAACAACTCACTGCATGGTGAAGAGAGTATGGTCAACCAACCCGAACTCACACTCGAGGAACATTTTAGCAACCCCACCAATGCATAAATGATAGATCGCTTGCTTGAACAACATGGGGAAGTAATCTTGGCCCACCTAATTGAAAAAGG
Source organism: Sequoia sempervirens (assembly GCA_007258455.2). Lineage (NCBI taxonomy): Eukaryota > Viridiplantae > Streptophyta > Pinopsida > Cupressales > Cupressaceae > Sequoia > Sequoia sempervirens. The sequence goes on along the minus strand of VDFB02343788.1, from coordinate 5,937 downwards.
TGTCAAACCTCCATTAGGTGTCGACCTATCCAATTATGAGTTTCCAAAATAAGCCCTCATCATAAGCATAAAATTCCTTCCTCATGGCATCATGCTCATATTTTGTCATATGATCCATTAGAATTCATCTAGTCTTTGATATTTCATTGTATCACCCATATCGGCAAGACAAAATGAAGGTCTCCCCGATCCATTTGAGATTGTTACTAATATATACTTTTGCAGGCTATTGGTAGGACAAATCTTTTGTTTTGGCAACAGAAAAGTCATATCAGCAAGAGAATTACTATCAGGATGAGTCATAACGAACTCATATATGTCTCACCGACTAGCATATGGAGTGATGTATCGGCTAAACAAAAGATCATCGGAGTGAGGTCTTGTCGAAGGAAATAGGTCTTGTCGATAAAGCAGAAAGGGGTTCCATTGGAAGGCTATCAGGAAGAAGCTATGTTGTCTTTCCGACTCAAATGTCACACCGATAGAGATGAGCATCGGCAAGAGAAGAAGTCTTCGGCATGAGTTCCGCCAAAAGTGAAAATTACACTGATGAGGTACTTCGGGGAGAGTCTCACCGAATGAAACATATTGGAGAAAAGGGTTCGGCAAGACAATTGATATTGGTATGAGTCTTTTCAAATTTTCAAAGTCATGCCGAGGTGTGGTTTCATTGGTGAAAGGGTGATTACATCTCAGCGACCAAAAATTTACCACGAGGTGCATCTCGATAAGACGCAGTGTGGTCTATGAAACATTTACCCAACTTGGGATTGTCACAGTGACATGTGAAACTAAAGTGATACCTATCGGCGAGACTTGAAGGTTTCGGGGAGACTATAGGATGTTACGGTGAAAGATCTAATGAGCATTGCAAAATAGATATTGCCCCAGATTTTAAATTTTCTCACCGACAAGACACTTGATGTGATAGTGCTAGTTTCAAATAACTCTTCATTCGTGCTTTAGCTAACACATTAATGGCGCGATGGGATATAATAGGGAAAATTCAATCAAATGCATCAGTGTCAAATTGATAGTAGAGGAGCCAGTAAAGCCAACGGAGAACCAGGTCAACTTTCAGTCTGAAGAATTCTAACAAGATACTGTAAGTAACTGCATCACAGCTTTTCAAATTTTATCTTCTGTAACTTTGAAGAAATGGAGTCCCCTAGTTCTCGAAAAATTAAAAGTAGAAAACAGGGTGGCTCGATCCGAAAGATCATTGGGAAGGATCAAGTGCTTATTCCTAGGGAAAGAATGATGCACTTGTAGCAATAATCAAGAAAAGGTAGGATAATTTAATTCCTTGGTTGAATAAACTTTGGGGCAAACATTCACATACTCTTGCTGCATTAAAGGAGCATAAAAGGATGGATGGATGGATTATGGGGAAGTTTCATGAAATAGACCAAAGAGATGCTTCTAACAGTGCAGCAATTGAAGCTACAAATCATATTATAAATCAACATCAAAACTTCTACAATGAATTGGAAGGGGACAAATAGGGGTTGATAAACGCTGCCAAGAAAACATTGATTGCATTCTCTGATGACAAAAGGGAACTTAAGGAAGCTGCTAGATGGAAGAATGAGAGTGAGTCATTACTAAATGAAGTCATGAGGATAGCTTCTGTGGAGGATACAATGTTAGATGAAGTGAGCGAATAGAGTGAGAAGATGATAAAGATGGAAATCACGATCCGGAACGTAGTTGGAGATGCGAATACATACGAGCACCTGGATTATTTGGATCATCTTGCTAAAACTCACTTGTGGCTAAACAAAGCTTAATTATCCTCTAATCCTTTTGTTATGTAAACATATGATATTTTGATTTCCAAAAGGATGCGTCCTTTTGTATTCTCAATGTATAAATATCTGTTTTGGAAACAAAATGAAGATAAGATATAAGTAGAGTAGGATAGAGGATAGAAGATATACAGTATAATACAATGTTTCTCCAATTTGAGACTATGTTGCATGTTTAAAATCCTGGAGATATCAATTGAAATCTAATAATATGGTGCAGTTGTTTCTGGTATCAGTTGTTTATGGTGTTCGTTGAAAGCATTATTGAAGTTGTCTCCAATGTGGTGTTTACTGGTTATTTAAATTGGTGTAACAAGTTTATATCTAGTTTTTCAATGCACATTTGTTGCATCTATATGGTCAATTGATTGGTTCTTTCCAGTAAAGATTAAATCCTTTAAATTGATCATAGTAATTAGGGAATATCAGTTGGATCACTAAGAAGAACTCGATAATCATAACCTTGCATGTTTGTACAAGCTATAAACTAAATCATATGTTGAAAAAATTGAATGTTTTCTAGAACGAAGTACTTGTTTCAGATTTCTCTTGACTCCGCACACCCTATAAGGCACCAGTCTCCACAATTTCATCATTCAGTTTCATTCAATTATTTTTTACATCTGTTAACTAAGCATATTAGGATTTAGTCTTGAATATTGGTATACAATTTATACCAAATTTGATTTCATTTGTCCACTTCTATCTGCCATCGTGGACAAATCACTACAAGAGAGAAGATCATAAGTCAAGTTTTCCCATTTCATGTAGGTACACCCGCCTAGGTCCAACAACACTTGAAGAGTAGAAGGTTTAAGCCATTTATCCTTGTCTGTTACCCTAGAATGTACCATGAGAGTGGCAACCTCTTGAGGTAGTCTTACCTGCATTTTTGAGAGCTAGCGATAATCTTGGCCCACCTAATTGAAAAAGGTGTCAAACCTCCATCAGGTGTTGACCTAGCCAAATATGGAAATTCCACACCTAACATACCCCAAAGTTCACAAAACGTACCAGGTCATTCATACATCCCCAATGTTTGTCCAACAGAGGGTTGGTATCATCCTAAATTCAGAAATGTTGTCCTTTAACACATTAACAATCCCTCATAAGCCTCAATCTCAGTCATGGGGGCTCCTCAAGTATCTGATCCCAATAACCCTTTCGCCTATGGCATGCCATAAAATGTTCCCCAGTGTCTGCCATTGATGCTAACCACACCACCCCTTTTGAATCAACCTCAAGTAAACACTGGGGGCAACCCTTTCAATGCCTTGCCTCCACCTTCTAGAGCCACAAATCTACCACCACCTCCATTCACATCCAAACAACCTCCACAATCAAACATACCACCTCAATTACCTCTGCAAGGTACATCCCAACCAAATGCTCCCATTGTCACCCAATAACCTCCTTTGTAGAATGCCTCTACATCATCTCAGCCACCTCATCAGCAACAACCCCCGCATAATCCTTTGATTTCATCACAACAACCACCACACCAATTGCAAGGCAATCCATCTCAACCTCTCATCTAGACCATATCCTCATTGCTCGCATCTATTTTACATCTGCAAGTTCAACCACAACATAATATCCCATCTCGGCCCACGCAACCGCTAATATCACATCCTTAACCTCCCTAGTACTATTTCTATCATAACCAACAATAGTTCCAACAACAACCACCCTATGTGGCCTCCCAACAATCACATCAGTACCCTTTGTACCAGCAGACCAATCTGCAACACTCCATCCATGCTCCTCAACATTATGCCACATATTCTTATCAAAACTCACTATACCTCACAACAACAACCCCCATACCCAAAACTCCCACATACCAGCACATCATCATCTCACTATCAAAATTCATATATCAAACTTCAAACAATATCTCAATAGGATCCTTCACATCCTACCACCCATATCCATCCAACCAATCTGTCTCGACTCCTATGCCACCGGTCAATGTGGATCTGTTAGAAATCAATGTTGCTTTGAAATATCTCCAAGCTGGGATTGGTAAGCTATCCTTCAAATTTGAAGATATATGTCCCTATCCATTTGACCCTTCCATCTCATTGATTCCCTTCCCAAAACACTTCGAGATACCAAAATTCAATAGATACAAGGGAAACAAGGATCCTAAAGCCCACTTGCAAGAGTTTTACTCCTAGTGTTAGGAGGTTATGCATAATGACAACTACCTTTTGCATCTCTTCCCTCATAGCCTGACAGGGTATGCCCTAGATTGGTTCATGGGTCTACAGTGGGGATCAATCAAATCCTTCATGGATCTTTCAGAGAAATTTGTTTCCTACTTCTCCTTTAATCTAGAGAAGGATACTGATACCTTGGATCTCCTCAAGGAGAAGCAATGTGAAGGCGAAACCTTTTCCAACTACCTCCAAAGGTGGCATGTGTTGGCAAGCCAAATGAAAACCCCTCTCAAAGAGAGAGACATGATCACTCTCTTTGTGGAGAATTCACATCCCGACATGGCCCATAACTTCAAGTTGCATTGCATCACTACCTTCACCGAGATAGTGGAGAAAGGACCTATCCTTGAACGGGCCCTTGTTGCTAAAGGACATGTCAAGATATACAATCATGACAAAGAACGGTCATCCGAAGATAAGTCATGCTACTAGAACAAGAACAAGAATGTTGTGAATGATGGTGTCACTAACACTAAACATGTTCAAGTAGCTAGTACCTCTTAGAGGCAACAACCTGCCTCTAACCAACCATCTGCCCAAAACATCATATTAGTACCACAGGGGGCACCTCATCCCCCTCAACAGTCAAACTAGAATAGTCAAGGGAACAAAAAATGTCATTTCACTCAATTAGGTGAGTCTTTAAGTACCATCTTCAATAGACTCCTACAGGAAAATTATCCAATCACATCTCCTGTAACGAAGCCACATGATGAATCTAAGCCTAAACTAGTTTGGTTTAAAGAAAATGAATATTGTGAGTTTCACAAGATCAAAGGGCACACCCTAAACAAGTTTCAAAGTTTGAAAACATATATCCAAGATCTTATAGATCGAGGGGATATTCATGTGGATGTCAATTAGGCTTCATCATCCAATGCTCAGTTACAGATTTACGAAAATGCCTTCCCTAACCATAATCAAGGCACAGGCATGTCCAATAACAATCCACAAAACAACAGTACAAATAACATAAATTATAAGAATGTGCCCCTCAATTATGATGGCATTGTCCATTGTATTGAATAGGTGGAACCCCATGTATCCATGATACATGTCAAAGCTAAAGATCCCCAATGTGTTGTTGCCACTCGAAGAACCCGCATTACCGTTCCTGCAGCCCCTACATCTGCCCAACAAAATCCTGTGAATTCTCAGTATAACATTCTTGATCACTTAGGAAAGACTCCTGCTCACATCTCAATTTTGGATTTGCTTAAATCTTCTCTCGTGCATCAAGAGATCCTGAACCAAGCTCTACAAGAAACCCAAGTGCCTAACAACATTGATCCCATGCAATTTCAAGCTTTAGTGGGACATTTGGCCCTATCCTACCAATTGCACTTCAGCCAAAATGACATGCCTAACATTGATGCCAACCATAACCGTCCCCTACACATCGAAGTCGTGGTTGCTTGTCATAAAGTAAAAAGGGTCCTGGTAGATAATGGCTCTGCCCTTAATCTATGTACTCTAAAGTTCATAAATTAGATAGGGTATACTCAAGCGGACCTGAGTAATCAAATCATTACAATCAAGGCTTATGATAATTCAGAAAGAGATTCTGAAGGAATTGTCAGTCTCCCCCTCCAGGTTGGACCCATGATTCAGTACACTACATGTCATTTCCTTGATCTGGACTTACCGTACAACCTCCTCCTCAGTCGCCCTTGGCTCCATGCCATGCAAGCCATCCCTTCCACATAGCATTAGTGCCTAAAATTCCCAGTTAATGGATAGAAGGTTACCGTTTACGCTGACCCACAAGCATTTGAGTACTATCGTACCTTAGAAGCTTCATTTCCCCATTTGCATTATTGTCTCAGAGTCGAAATGGGGGTACCATAGTTGTCATCCTCCAATCCATCATCCGCCACATCATCCACTCCATCTTCCACCACCAATCC
>VDFB02343787.1:0-10829 GCA_007258455.2 Sequoia sempervirens | reverse complement strand
TGAGGATTTCAATATCCCTTCGATTACATGGAGTGACTGTTCAGATAGTCGAGTGGAGAGTATCCTTTAGATTCACTCTTTGACACATAACTTAAAGGAGTATAACCTACTGACTGAGATTGTTGTTGTTTCCTATCTTTTTGTTTATCCCTTATTTGTTCATACATATCCCAAAAAGGATAATAGCCCTCAGATTTATCATCCAATACATAGTTATAAGAAGCAATGTCAATATGGTGTTCATCGACAACATAGTCTACCCTTTTTGTAAACATTTGTTCATGAGACCATTTCTCATTTAGCAGTGTCTGTGGTACATATCCCTCAGACTTGTTACTCAAAGAAATTACTATTACTTCATCCAATGGAAGAACTCTAGGGTCCCTAAATATGAATGCTAGACTAACACTTCCTTTTAAGGGCATATCCCTAGAAAGCAGTAATGACTCAGACTTTTCTAGTGAGATGATTGGTAGGTAGTTGTACATAGCCTCCATCTTCATCTTTCTCTTCACATCACTGATCTAAGAGAGTGCATGACTAAAAGTTTTGGTGTCACTCAAGTAGACATCATTGTCGTAATTGGCACCCTCGATGGTTCTAATGATGGATTCTCTTTCCTTCTTGGCCTTGAGGTAGCACTCGTTCCCAATTATTGAATTTTGAGTTGTTAATCTGAGATGTACCATCTTGGCACAAGAATTCACAACATTAGATAACTTTGGATGGAAAGAATTATGAGCTCATAGGTTTCAGAACTAAACCTGGTAGCTCTGATACCACATGTAACATACTAACCCTTCAATGAAGTATAAATTTCTAAGTTTTCACCTTTTGAGTAAAACTATGTAACAAGCCATTGTAATAAAAAAAAATATTTTCTTTATTGAAAAGATGGAGAACATAATATAACAAGAATTCCATTTCATTATGTAATAATTTCATAAGTTACATCAATACAAGAATGCATACAATTTACATACATAGCTCAATGAGCTTTGGAACAAATAGCTATAAGATAGTCCATGATCCTACCTTTCAAATCTTGGTTCTTTTATAGCTTGTTGTGGAGGAGAAGCATCACTCAAGCACTTTTCTACCAACCTCAGACTCTTAATGTGGTCCTCCACATGTCTATCATTCAATAGATGGCCCTTCCCTTCGACGAAGAGATTGGTAGAATAATCGATAACGAAAACCAACTAAGCATAGTGTTGTATCCTACATATCCCACAATCTCGAACTAGCATGTAATACTGGATTATGGTGAATTGACAGTGGAGCCAAAGATCATCACACTACTTTGGCCAAAGTATTCTCAACAATAATCCTGAGGAAAGGTCATCTATCACATACACTACTCAAGGCTGATTTGACTTAAGTCCATCTTAAACTACGCATGGGTATTTCCTTTAATGGATAATCTATCATCCTAGATATAACCTATCACCATTTTAACCTACTTGGATTAAAGCTACTTATCAAGTAAGTAAACAAGCTCCCTCCCATACTGGATAAAAATCCTAGGCGTAAACACAAGCTATTCTAGTTAAAACGATAACTTAGCTAAGTGTATCACATGTGCTACTCATGTTCAATCATGTCTAGTATATAATACCTATGATAAACACCATTCCCCTATTATGTAGTATTGACAAGCACATCATAAAACAACATAAAAATCCTCTATTTCTCTTTCAATGAAAATCTATATTCTCTAAATGCAAGTACTTAGAAAAGACATATCAAGCATACACAATGAACAATTCATTCATAATTTAAAATAACAAGGTAGAATATCCTCATGCTTGTTATCATTTGTCTAGTCAATTAACAACAATGCAGCCTTTCCCAAATAGCAACAAGCTAGATAAAAATTCTCAAGAATGTCGCAATAGAACTCTAACTCTCCAGTTCACTTCTCTCAAATAGCAACTCTCTCACAATAAATAAAATTCTATCTTTCTCTCTCTCACTAATAAAAATAGAGTATAAGCTGAAATAATGCAAAGTAAAAATCTTGCAAGAAGAATGCTAATGAAGTCGTCCTCTCAAATGAGCAAGCACTACTATTTATACAGCTTCAAGGTAACTTCTCAACCTATAGTTTAGGCATGAAAAAGGACAACAAACTTCATGCAAAGAAACACATCAAACACATCAAAAAGGTGGCGATCAAACAAGCTCATACTCAACAAAACCCTCTACAGATCGACTTGCAAAATCGACAACAAATGAAGACTCATTCAAATCTGCACATAGATAATTCGAATTTCTTCCAGAAAAAGAAATCTACAGAAAATGGGTTTCCAGAGGTGGTGCCAAATTTTCCACTCTCTTCTCAATGTTGGCGTGGTTTCATTGTTGCAAGAAACAGTCAATTATCAATTGGCAACAACAAGCATTCATCGACTTAAACTGTGGGTGAGTCAATTTAAAATATTAACTCTCTTTAACATAGTCATCAACTATTCCTCATGTATCAACAGATGTATTAAACATGGTAATTTTAAGTTGACCAAGTCAAAGATAATCTTCTCCATGGCATCGACTAAGTCTATGTCTTGTATCGACATAATGTTGCGAGCTTAATGCAAAATATTTGTTTCATATGGTGTAACAGCTTGAGTGAAACTCGGCTTCACCAAAAAAAGTCATAAGCAACTTCTATCGGCCTCTATTAACATAGTCATAAATGACTATAATAGGCCTTTATAAATTGACTTCTATCATTGTAATTGATAGTCAATTTCTAATAATATATAATATGTTAAATATATATTATTATATATATACTATATCATATACATATACATATTTAAGTACCATCACATATTTATATATATGTATATGTATATATATATAATGTTAATATATATTTACATATACATATATCATAAGCCATCAATGTAAATATTCATTTAATATTTGGACAAGTATAATCACAATAATATTTACATACAATCACAATATATTAAATGTATGCATATATATATATATGTATATAAGTATATGCCTATATGTACACGTATGTGTATGTATATCTATATTGATACATTTGTACGAGCGTTTCCATTCACCAACATATGCGTGTATCGATATATATATATATATATATATACATATGGATATGTGTATATACTATGCATATACATACATACACACACACACATATATATATATGTTCACATTCGATTCACATATATCCATTCACAATTATCATCATATTGATAAGTATTTACGTGTAGTACATTTATACCTTTGCATATGCATATCGTTAGATCCTATTGAAATGTATGTGCATATATATACACATACTCCACATACATCCCTCTTATCAATATAATTGTAATAGTAAAAGAAAGATCCCATAAGCTAAATAGATAAACATCACCCAATAATGCATGAAGTAGTAAACAAGACTCTATCAATGCAAACACATCAACTAAGGATGACTTACCAACTTCCCATAAACTGAATTAACTCAATCATTCTACTATGGTGTGTGTATGCTCAGATAGTTTACTTTTTTCGGTTACTCGAACAAGATCTTCTCTTGAGTGATACTTCCCCTTCACCTAGAGGATTGAAACATAGACTTGCATCCACTGACACACATGAATACGACAATCAATTGTTGACAACATATGCAGTATGCGTAAAACATCTCCAAAGTTAGAATAGTAATTCAATAACCATCCATTCACATATATGCAGTATTTTTCCATAAAATAACATCAACTAAGATAACATCAAATGAGGTAACATTCATATTGATAACAAGGTACAAGCAAAATTTATTCATCTCCAAAATTCACTTTACATTCATATTTACCCTATGTAGTAATACTAAATAGTAATTACACAATTGGGGTGTAACAAAGATCATCATTATTAGTAACCAAGGCATGATTATCATCAATTGCATCAAGCCTAAATTTTTTACCAAATTTAGAAGCACTTGCAATAATCCTTGAACTTTTAGATTTATCGTGAATAAGACATACCTTTTATCATCACTCTTTTCAAACTCAATCCTCAAGTTGTGGTTGAGAAATTGATTGAAAAATGGAATATTTTGGTAAGTCTTGGCACATATAAGACTTCAATGAGCCTACAATGATGTATGAAAAAATACAAGGAGATTTCACCAATACCTTGGACATGTCATTGGATGTGTCATCTCCAAGAGAAACTTTACCATGCTGGGGTTCCAATGTGAGAAACCACCCCATCTATCCAATCATGTGATTTGTAGCACTTGAATTTTATTGTGAACTACCCTTAGAAGTGTGGGTAGAAAACACATATTCCTCATATTGAGAGTTATCTTATTCAACAATATTTCCATGTTGTGGTTGTTTGTTCTTTTTATCCTATTATATATTACCACTTTGAAATGGTTTCATTTGAGTCACTTTATTGTTGGATGATATTTTGGCCAAAGATTTGTACCAATATTTTTTTACATCATGTCCAATCCTTTCATAAATTGGATACTTCTTTTGAGATTAGGATAAATTACTAGATTTGTGAGGTTCATCAAATTGCTTCTTATGCTTCTTTCCTTTATGGTGTGTGGTCATTCCATGATCCTCCTCAGATGATCATAACTCATTTTCCCCTCTTTCTTAATTAGATTCACTAGATTCTAAAAAATGAGTGTTTGTTCTGTGTCATTCAATGTTATTGCAAACACTTTGTATTTTGAAGGTAATGCTCGCAAAACAATAGGCACCGAGATACCATCATGTCAATTGTTGCACCTAATGTGTTGGTGTTTTTCCAACTGATTTCTAAAATTCTCTAAATAATAGCCACTATCTAATGATCAAGAACTCTAGGAGGATGGCCAACAAACAAGGAATTAGACTCCTTTTGCACTTTAGGATCTGTCGACATAGTTAGGTATCCCTATTAGAAATATCACCAAATAACAAACCTGTGTCATTCAAATAACACCAAATAACAAACCTATCGACCTAGGTAGGTATCCCTGTTAGAAATATGACCTGAGTGTTTGTTCTATGTCATTCAATGTTGTTACCAATACTTTGTATTTTGAAGGTAATGCTTGCAAAACAATAGGCACCGAGACACCATCAGGTCAATTGTTTCACCCAATGTGTTGGTGTTTTTCCAACTTATTTCTAAAATTCTCTAAAGAATAGCCACTATCTAATGATCAAGAACTCTAGGAGGATGGCCAACAAACAAGGATTAGACTCCTTTTGCACTTTAGGATCTGTCGACATAGTTAGGTATCCCTATTAGAAATATCACCAAATAACAAACAATTTAAATAGGATACTGACTTAGAAAATTAGGTATCATATGTTATGACAAGGATATATAAAATAAATCATATAAATCGACTAAATTATTTGTATATTCTTAGATCCAAGCATGAGAACACATAATAATTAACAATAATTCATGTAATTCTTGAGATATGTCATTTTAAAGATTTATCCTAAAATTTGAAAGGATTTATTTTGTCAATATTGGTGCCTATCCTTAGCTATAGATTTAAATAGTCATGTAAACTTCTCCTAACAACAATTAGACATATTTCAATGGATAATCAACATCATTGTCTTGCAATAATGTATCCAACTAATAATCATTCTATGCAATTCTACTTAATAATCCCTATACAACACAACATCCCATGTATTTTATGAAAAGTATTTACTCCATTCCTTGAACAAAAAACAATTCACATAATACTTGACACATAAATTATGAAAATGAACTCAATAACCCTTAATTATCTTATCTATAAAATTAAATTGTATTACAATTTGAAGACAATTTCCTTTGAATGGTAGTATGCTTTTCATAACTTCAACTAAAAATGTATATTGATGCTTCAAGAAATCCCATTTACAAACTATCTTTCTCTAACAGTAAAACCTAAACATAGTAACTCTAAAGTAAGCCCACCCAAAAAATATCCAGAACCCTTTGCAATGAGACTCAAATCCCCAGGTTATATAGAAAAAGTGAGCACACATGCTCTTGAGCCAAGTCACATGACACATGTGTCTCATTTTTCATTTGATTCTTTTACATTTTTGTTAGAACAGAATGGGAACATAGCCCATTAGAACAATATTCCCCTTTCACAATTGACTAGAGAAGCTATTGATGCCATTTGAAGCTCGAGATTGAAAATTGAAGATGCCACTAAAACCAAAAAGTTAAAATTGAATGTTTGGAACTGCTCCAAAAATACCATTGGAGACCAAAATTGTTGCCTTCCTTGTCATCTATCTTATCAGAATATTGAAACCAAATGACCAATTTAAAACATAACTTAGTTATTCATTAAATTGTTCAAGCCAAGAATTGTAAGTTTCATCTAGTTGCCACTAAAATTCTATTAATTTTCACACTTTATTATTATGGGTATTATATTTTGCATCCATAACTACCCTAGTTTCTTTGTTAAACATATCTAGGCTTGATTCCAATTTCATTAATTCATCAATTCAATTATCCAATAGGGAAAAATATAGTTTCCCATTAGAACATATAAACGAGCATAGTGAGGGGACAACATTATCAAATTCACCTTTCCATATGTCAAAAGTCTTAATTATTCCATTGTTATCCAAAATTTTAGCCATCACCACTTGCTCTAAAGTCTCAAAAAATTTCAACTTATTTTTGAATTACAATTATAATTTGTATAAGTTGAAATTTCCCCTAATAATCCTACCACTTCATTAGTTTCCATCAATTCCACAAGAGTATTAGAATCATACTTGGCCAATATACAAAGTTCATTCATTGTTGAATATCTAGGAATCCAAGTGCTAAATATAACTTTCAAACTCACCTGTTACTACGTATGCTTGATATAGGCATTTTTTAGGTTGTTATATCCTCTCCAAGTATCTTCCAACTAATGAATTATACAATATATTATATCACAAAGTAGTGTTAGGAAAGGTGATAGTAACCTTGCATTCCTATTTCATTCATGTGTCTCCACATTCCTTAGAAAGTGTTGTAGGGGACATGAGAGGAAAAATATTTAATATTTGTTTCTATGACAAATCATAATTGCATTTCAAAGAGGTGAATTCATGCTAGTGACAATTACAAGGAAAAATGGGATAAGATTATTTCTAAGCATCCACTTTTGGTAATGTGAAGAGTCATGAGTTGTGCACCCAAGATTGGAAGGTGAAAGATTGTCCTATTATGTGATCAGACTAGCCATGGATTTTTGCAAGATTTCTTGCCTCTTGATTTGGCTACATTGTGGTTTCCCTCTCCCACAATTTTCTATAAATTGAGTTGTGGCATACACTAGTAGAATTTGACAAATAAATGACTAATGGATCTAATAAATCAATAGTGTTATTCCTAATTTTCATTTTAATAAACATACTTAAAAGTTTCATCTAAACCTTATTTTCAGGCATAGCCCGCCAAAATGGAGAATTGAAATGACATAATTTTCATTTTAATAAAAATACTCTAAAACCTTCGTCGAAACCTTATTTTTAGGCGTAGCCCACCAAAATGGAGAAGTGAAATGACTCCTTGTAAATAGTTGAAGTTGGTTGGGTTCAATATTTTTAGTAAAGAATGATAGAGAATGGTAAGGAGATGTGCATGATAGGAGGAATATGATTCATTGCTACTTATCTCATTCTTGCTTTGCTCAATGAGGGTTACATTGTTCGTGTTATTATTTGTAATCCAGGTATTTAATTGAAATATAGTTGCATAATTTCAAATTCATTCAGATGCTTATGAAGTGTCAATGTATCCTATATAGGGTATAGAATGGTTTCTTTTAATTTAAAAAAAACAAATAAATGATGTATTTGTCTGTGATTAGATAATGTGGAGAAGATAGGGTATCTATGGTATTTGCTTGGTGTAAAGAAGAGGCTTAAAATAATGAAAGTAGACTCTCAATGTCCTTAAGTCTTGTTCAAGATAACCCTCTGTAAAGAGAGTCGTATGTACATCCTCCTACTTGGCCATTAGATATAACTATAATACTCAAGAGCTTTCTTTTAGATGAGTCCCATTGGAGTAATCCTGAATATTGCAAATAGTATAATGTAAGTATAAATACCCTCCTTTGAAGATTATATTTCACCGGTTAGAAGCATTGAATTGCTTGTACAAGAGTAATTAATAGGAATTGCTTGTCGTGAGTATAAGAATAAACTTGATCATCTTGGTATGAATAGCAAAAAGTGCCAAAATATCTCCATAAAATTTTCCATGAACGCTTTTACTTCTTAGGTTCAATTCACATCTGCATAATTCTAAATTTAGGGTATGTTTTTCCCACAACTTTGGTACGCATATGCAAAAACTCTTGCTGAGAAAGAGGCCTGGAATTATGGAGAGGGGCAGGGCCTTGACCTGGTTGTGGTAAACCCATCATTTGTTGTTGGGCCACTTGCACTTGAACCTACCAACACTCTTGCCTTAGTCCTAAACATAATGAAAGGTTGGGGCTACGGTTAAAAAATTTAGAGTCGTGAGTATTTAAATGATTATTAAGTCATAGATTTTTTTTAAAAATGCACATTTTATAAAAGGTTTGTAGGCTCTCTCATGAGCATGTTCCAAACATAACATGAGAATGTTCATAATGGAACCTAATTATCTTCCTGATTCAAAGGTTTTGTTTCAGACATGTTTCAAACCCTATAAGTTCATCATAGTTGATTTGAAGCTATCACTATTATAACTTATAATCCATAAAAGTTAATGAATTTCTAATGGTGTAGTGGTTCACTAGTGAATTGCTAACAAATGATGAAAATGAATGCATTGTAACCTAGATGAATAAAAAGTATCATGCATTTGTATGGAACTTGAATTGGCCATTTTCAAAATGAAAAAGTACCACTATGATCAAACATTGCCACCATTATTTACCTTTTGTGACTGTCCTTGCATTTGAAACCTTGCATACTCACTATCATTCACATAAGCATCAAGAGGTCTCCCTTAAGACAACAATCAACTCTTTTAACTAAAACACTAGGCATCTTAGAAACAAAACAAGCATATATAATGATTGTTTTTTTTATCACTTTTGGTGCAATCTTGTCACTGTTTTCATGTATTTAACCTCTAAGATGATATTCACCTTATCTCCCTTTGATCATCAAAAAATTGTGCTCCATTGCTTGCTTGGATCTTCTAAAGAGAAACGCATCCCTAAGGCACTGTCCTCACAACCATTAATGGCAGTGGACTACCTTCTTGATCTTCACTCATCACTACATTTAAACTGCATTACCACTGCCTCCTTTAGCTTTATTGACCTCCATCTTTATTTGAAAATATATCTTGGTCTATGGACAGTAGGGTTTTGGAATCAAAGGGGTTAAACACATGACATTCAATATTCGCTGCTACACTACTTAACTCCTCATCTCTTTTCACTGTCACCACTTAAAATTTTCTTGCTTTTGCTTGACTGTGACTGGGTCAGGCAAAATCACTTCCTTGCTCACTATGATTGATACCATTCATGCTCTCCATATTGAATCTCATCATGCCAACCAAAACCTAGTCACACAACCTTGAATGAATTAATTACCACTAAACATTCTTATTGTCCTTCGACTGCAATGAGACTAAGTCTTCAAAATGCACATTATTCTTGATATGATTGTTCACATGACCATTTGACAATGGATTGTCATGTTTTGTTTCTTGACCAAAAATATCTCAATGTTAACCCATTGTACCTTGATCAATAGATAGGCCCTCATTATTATTTGGTCTTATTTGCTTAAAATTCTACCTCTTTTGAGCTTTATCTTTGAAAAGACAAAACCTTTCAACCCTTCACATGTATAGTCATTGCCAAACTTAATCTCACTGCACTGTGCATGATATCAAATTGCTTTGATTTAATTGCTCTGTAACTTAAATCAACCTGTTAAAGGAATGCATTTCCTATTGGTACATCGAAGTATCTTGGACCTTCCCTTTGAATTCCCTTAACCCTGAACTAGTATTCTACTCAAATAATTTCTTATAGGTTGCTAACGGGATCATTGTCCATTGTTTGACCCACCCATCTTTAATATCATTAATCTATCTTGAATATCATTATTATCATTGTTTGAGGATTCCTTTTGGCCTATTGTGGTTGTGCTGCAATCATCTCAACAAGGAAAATAAATGGAAATCGGTGGACTAGAAATCATTTTTGATTTTTTCCCTTTCCTCCTTCTAGGCCAACTTTGCAACAATGTAACTTGCACTTTGAAAGATGAGGTAGCATTTTCTTTAACCTTAAGTATTTATGAAAAGGTTACAGACTGGTGAATCTGTAATTAAGGGCATGAAATCTCATTCTTGAATTCTTTTCTGTAAAATGGTGGGTGTCAATAACTTCTTCCTCATCAACCTTTTTTTAAGTCAGTCATTCTTAAGCAATAAAGAAAGTGGTTTCAGATATCTTTATCAAACAAAAATTTATTTAAAATTTATAACAATTACCTGCTTGAGTTGTTTGACAATATTGGTTTGAAATATGAAGGGGAAGGAATGTTCATTCTCCCTCTTGAGACATTGGAAGAGGAGAAATTGCATCTTCTATTTTAGACTCACAATAGTTACTACCCCTTCTATTCTCTTTTTATTGTTTAAGTCCTGTATCTTTCTCAAGAAATTGATTTTTTCTTATTTTTTTAATCATTTTTATGTGTTTTGAGTGCAAGGAAATGCTTGTAATTGCTCAAGCAATGTATTTTTTTTATGATCTTGATTTTCTATATGGTTTGTGGTATTTTCAAGCCTCACATACTACTTATTTTCTTATTTATAGA
>VDFB02343786.1:0-23028 GCA_007258455.2 Sequoia sempervirens | reverse complement strand
TAGGGTAGTGGGCGTGTGACATGTGTCCACCCCTTTGGTGGGACCCACTAGTCTTTTGAAGCAGAGATGGTAAAGGGTAAAAAGATCAATGAATCTAATGTGATCTTTTTAGTTAATCTCCATAGTTGTCTACTAGCCTGCAAGGGACCCACAAGTATATTTTGATTCCTAGCAAGGGAGCAGGGAGGTGACATGTGTCATGGTGGGGCCCAATACCCAGGTTGTTGGTTATGGTCCAATGGTTTATATTTGATGAAGTGTGATTTGATGGGAATCACGCCTATCATTCACATTCATGTTGTGAATAATAACACTTTGGTGTTATCTGCGATGGTCTAGCTTAGTGCAATGAGGAATCTAATGATCATGATTTGAAGATGAATATTAAATGGCCATCACATCTCTCCTTTGCATTGTAGAATTTATTTTCAAATACCTATGTGGAAATTAAATGGGTATGTGTGTCATAATGAGGAATTGTGGGGTCGTGATTTAAAGATAATAATCTAATGGTCATTGTTGGCCTCTAGTGTATTATTGTTATGTTCTTGAGTGGTGGGGGACTTTGGGCTATAGGTGATGAAGGGAGCTATGACATCAGTGAGATACATGGCTAGATACTATTCCATCATGATTTTGTGTTTTAAGCAATTGAAGAAGGGCATGATGCATTGTGATAACACGATAGTCGTTGATCTTAAATTTGATGGATATCGATAGTTTTTTTTTAAGCCCTCATTGTGCAATGAACTTGACCCTTCATCTCTAATCTGATGGAAAAAAATTGAACTACAATGGCTAACCCCTTTGGTTCATGGGATAATTCAATAAGATATTGCTCGACAACTTATTCAGCTACCAAATCGAATCAGATTAGTCCTAGATCGATTTTCTCCACCATTCCAACACTGCATTTACTTCTAGACAGTGCCATTACTCTTTGATATTTTGAGATGCCATATTCTCTTGTTAGGGTATGTTTTTCTAGGTTTTCATTACATAATTTGTGGGAGCTCCATACTTGTATTCATGAGAACATCATTTTAGAGTGTGCTCGAGGTTTCAAAGCTTTTATGGCTAGTTGTTGCTTTATTTTGGGGGGAATTTTAAACTTTTGTAATCTAATTAGATTTGATCCTTTATGTAACACTAATTAAGTTACGGTTAGTGTTTGAATTCAAATTTGATTTATGCCTACATTATAAAGGAAAGTTTTTTTGTTTTTGTATGGATTCAAACTTTTTCTCTCTTGCCTAAGGGGGTTAGAGTAGTGTTCTCCCTTCTAAGATTCTGACTTATAGCTTTCTATAAACATTTTGTTGTGTCAAGTTGAATAGGTTAAATCTATGAAATATAGATAGGGAATATTTTAAGTTCTTCTCTATAATAACAACAAATGACTATAATACACATTGTACTTTGTCTCAAATCTAAATGTCAATCTATCATGCTCCCCAAATATTGTGTGCATTATCTTTTGAATCAATTTAATCAAGGTTATTTAGAATTTTCAATCATATTTGTTGTTTGAACTATTTTTGTGATTTCCTATCATTCAAGGAGTGATTTAAATGCTTTCATAGAGATAGTGAAGGTATTATTGCTATAATGTGGATTAATAAGAAGTGTGATGGTGTTGTCCTTTTATTGGTTTCTCATTGTAAGGAAATGAGGTTATAAGAGGCCATGGTTGGTCTATTGTAGGAGTTTATTTCATTCCTAAATCTCTATAGATTAGGAACTGCTCAAGGAGACTGACAAAGTTTGAAGCTAGGGAAATCAAAATTTCAAACTCAAAACCAAAACCATTTACTTTCCCACATTTTAATTTTCCTATATTTTTCCACACTACAAAGAATCACAACAAATATATAGGGTTGCACTAATTATTTAGCCCATCTAGCCACCTTCCCCCATAGTAGTTTGATGATTTTTAATGAAAGGCATCATAACATAGAGGTTTTATATGTGTATGTGTGCCATATAAAATTGGACCCTCTTGAGAAAGAGACAATTTCATGCATAATTAGGCCCACTTTTGCATCCTTTTGCATCATTTATCCTTCAAAATAACATTTATAAGCTCCTAAGACCCATTATTTTTGATCTAGAGGCCTATTTTACCTAAGAAATCACCTAAAACCTAACAAACAACTCATAATTCTTTCATAACCTGAAAAACCACCTTCAAAAATCAATAGTGGGACCCATTCACCACCTTGGGCGAATGAGTCCCCTCTGGTGGGACCCATTCACCAAGGGTGGTGAATGAGTTCCCTTTGAGGGAAAATTCAATTTTGCGCAGGAATTTGATTAATTTGACTTAAATTTTTGGTGAATGTTGGCCTCTTAGGTCTAACTAATGAGAAAATAAGGTCTTTTTGCTTATAAATGCTCATTTTAAGTCATTTTACACATCTTTATTTCTTTTTTCAAGAGAAAATTTTAAAGACAAGTCTTCCACAATAAGTCTCATTAGCAAAAGTTGAAGTTTTAGGGCAGCAAACTAGGGTTTTTGCAGGTCTTCAAGCTCACTCTTTTTTTCAAGATTCAAAATTGTAAGGGGTTGATGATGGATGCCTATGGTGAATCATGAAGAAATCTAGGTGAGGAGGTGCAACTAGCCACCAAATCACACCTAAGGACTTGGTTTCATATTGATTCCATCTTCCATTTTCACTCTATCTTTAGATTAAGGTTTGCATTTTGTTTGTTTGTCACTTGCATGCCATTTCATTTCCATTTTTCATGTGTTGTAAGGTTTCTAGGGTTGAGATATTGCATCACAAAAATCATCTTTACATTTCTTATTCTAGCACAATAGAGTAGGGATTTTGTCATATTTTAGATTTTCCTAGTCTTTAACACATCTAAGGCTAGGGTTTTATGCATATTTTTTTCCATACAAGGTTTAATTACCCAACTTGGGGTTTGACCAAGGAAAACCCCCCATTAGACAAACAATTTTAAGCTATTTTGTAGGAATTTTCTGAGATTCTGAGTTAGGTTTCTGTCGGAAATTGTTGTGCAGGTGTCAAGTTGTAGAAGAAAACTTTGAAGTTACAAAAATTTGAAAGTGGAATAATTCACCATGTGTGGTGAATGAGTCCCTTCTGAAATTTATTTTTGAGTTAGATGTAGATCATGGTTCCCGATTGACAGAAAATAGCTTTTGTGTAGAAAAACCCATAACTGGGACTAATTCGCCCAAGGTGGCAAATGAGCCCTGGTCAGCCCAAATTCAGACTTCATCTATTTTCCAGATTGTTTTCCAATATTCTTGAGTTTTCTAGGTGCACACACTTTGAAAAAAAACCTTTTTTTGGTTTAGTTTGCATTTTTATTCATTCTTTTAAGCTTTTTGCAAACAACACTGTGTTTTAAAACATAGCATAAATCATAGATTTTACATTAATAATCAGTCATATAGATAATTAAATTGCACTTAGTTCATTTAATTTAGCCTAAATAACATCATACATAACATAATTTGAATGAACCCTTTAGCATTTTTGGCCTACCTCTGTCCTTTTAGGTGAAAGTGCCTAGAAGAGTTAGGGAGTCTTGTGGTGCCAAAAATCTATGGTTCATTTTGGTGAACCTGCATATTGAACATAATAACATTCTAATTTACATTTCTATTTACATCCTAGGACTTAATTACTTCATAGTTTTTCATTGTCTCGCATCTTAGTACTTCTTAAACATTGCATTAGTGAAAGCATTATTTAGACTTCCTTATTGCATTACATTTCATTAAATCATTTCAACCTTATACATTTTCATTTTATCCCTACATTGTACAAACTTGAAAATCTCCAGAAAAGACAAAAAATTAGAAAAACTTAAATAAATTCATCCCCTAGGACTCATTCGCCATCTTGGGTGAATCAATCCCACTACAGTTTCTGCATCAACATTTCTAGATTTTAATTCCTTGCATTGCATCTTTCTATTTTTTGTAATTACCTTTTTTTTCTAGTTTAGTTGTTTATATTTTCTTAGTATAGATTTTCTTTCCTTTCATGGCATTCATGGATAGTTTTAGATCTTTGAAAATTTCCTTTTCCGTATTTGTTCCTAGTTCTTTTAGATCAGATTCATCGACACATAAAGACACAAAAACTGAAACATCACACCATCCATTCAAACAAATGATTCAAATTAGAAACAACATCTCATCTAAGCCTCTTAGTAGTGATGGTGTTGACAAGTTAGATGGATTTCTTCAAGACTTCCTCTCACTCACTTCATCCTCTAATGCTTGCAATGAGAAATCTAAACCCCTTAATGCTATAGTCTCCCTCAAACCTTTTGTTGATGATGACTTTGATTTGTTAGATGAAGGTCTCCAAGACTTCATCTCACATTATTCATCCACTAAGGTTTTTTGTGACAAGCTCATGATACCAAAAATTAACACCTCTAATGCTTCCCTTGAACACCTTAAACCAATTGATGATAATTTACCCCTCAAACCTTTTACTTGTGATGATTTTCACTTGATAGATGAGTCTCTTCAGGATTTCATCTCATCCAAATCATCCACTTTGGTTTGTTGTGAGAAATCTAAAACCAAGGATGTTAATGTAATTCAACCTCAACTTATTCTATATCCCCCCTCGCATAAACTTCATCCCTCTAAGCAACCTCAATACACTCTTTACCCACCTAAAACCAATGTGTTGCAACAATCTAGTAATGTTATTTTTGCTCATACATATAACACCCGAAACAACCCGTAACTGCCACAACCAACCCCACCCTCTTTACCCTTACCCAATCTGCCTAGTGCTTCTTGCTATAGCCCACACATAAAGGAGTATGATCTTGTTGAACAATTAAAGAATACTTCTACCAAGATTTCCCTTTGGGATTTACTTCAAAACTCACCAAATTATCACAACATTCTCCAAACAACCTTAAAAAAATCGTAGTTCCTCCTGGTACCACTCTGAATGATGTGGCAACTCTCATCCAAAAAATGAATCTTGAAATTACTTTCCATAAACATGAGCTCCCTCCTTTAGAGTTGCGCAAACAAAATGAAGCCTTTATGATAATTGCTCAATTTAATCACATAGGTATCAAACCAACTCTTATTGATAATGGTTCTACTCTTAATGTGTGTAGTGTGAATCTTCTTGATTGATTACATGTTGAAAAGTCATAAATAATACCTGATTTTGTATCCATTCGAGGATTTGATAACACAACAAAGTGACCACTTGGGATAATTACTTTACCTATTATGATTGGGGTGGCTACTTTGCAAACTCCTATCCATGTCATGCCTTATGATCTTTCATATAATCTTCTTTTAGGCTTACCATGGATTCATGCGATGAATGTAGTGCCTTTAACCCTTCACCACATCATGAAATACGTCCATAATAATCACATCTATCAAGTTGAAATAGACCCCAAGCCTGAAAGTTGTGTACACCTTGAAAAAGGAGTTATGAGTCCTCTAAAAAACATTAATTCCAACATCTAACATGGATCCTCTTGAAATTGAACAAAAAAATGAGGAAACAGTATCTAAATTATTTGGTGATGATTGGGGATCGTTAGAATTCACACCCTCATTTATGGGAAAATATATACTCACACAAAAGAAAGATGGCCTAAAATAACAACCAACTATCATGTCTACTCAAAATTTTGAACAATCGTCTCAAACATCTATCTCCTATAATTTGGATGAAAATGCAACATACACAAATTTTTTTGATGAGATAGATTATCAATCCCCACCTAATCCACAAGAAATGGAAAGACTTTATGGAAAAGGCTATGAACTTGTAAAACAATTTGGATATATTGGAAAAGGATGTGGAAAACATGAACAAGGTATTCGTGTCCCTATTGAACATAATATGCAAGAGACCAAAACTGGATTAGGATATTCTCTTTTCTAAAATGACAAAAACTACTCAACGACCACCTTTGAACATTAAGGATATTACATGTCAACCAAACCACCAACTTTTAAACATCTTGAATTGCTTGACATGAACTTACCACCGTCATGGAACTATGTTGATAGTGATGAAACTTTGAAACATATGTTATTCATTTATGATAACACATCCTCGCTTACTTCCATGAAACAAATTCCTCATGCTATGACTATTACCAAGCAAGAAACAAGTGATATCACTAAAGCACCTTATGAATCTGAAGTTCCTAAATCCAATGCAGTCCCTTTAGGAGATACAATTGATGTCCCAATGGAAATTAATGATAAAGACAAAGTTATTAAGATTGGGAAGTACCTTGACAATGAAAAACAAGAAGACACTACCACTTTACTTCATGGTATCTTGGAAATATTTTGATATGCCAAGAATTGACCTGAAAATTGTGACACACAACATTGTCCTTGCTAAAAACACTAAACCTGTTTGTCAAAAGATAAGAAAAATGCATCCTAACATAGCCTTGCATGTTAAAGTAGAGCTTGAAAATAGGATTACAACTTGTAATTATCTTGTAATCCTATTTGTAATTATCATCCCACTCAAAGGGTATACCTTTTGAGTGGGATGAGGATTACAAATAGGATTACAACCCGCTATGCCAAATAGACCATTTATCTTGTACATGCTCTTGCAACATTGTTGGCTCAACATGACAATCATGGAAAAGAGCATCCCATTTATTACATAAGTCAAAATTTAATTGATTACGAAACTTGATATTAACCAATTGAAAAATAATGTTTGGCTCTTGTATTTGCTACTAGTAAGTTGTGACATTATTTACTAAATGTTGAAATACAAGTCATCACAAAATTTGATCCTCTTAAACATCTTTTCAACAAAATAGATCTTTCAGGATGCTTAGCTAAGTGGGTAATGTTGTTAACTAAGTTTGATCTTAATTTTGTTTCACAAAAAGCAATAAAAGGCCAAGCCTTAACTGACCACTTAGCTGATGCTCCTTCGCTTTTCACTTTACCTACTCATGATTCCTTTCTTGATGATCATGTCTTAACTACTAACATTAAACCATGGGAATTATATTTCTATGGATCTAAGTGTCGAATAGGTTTCGGTGCTAGTGTGGTACTAATTCCACCCAATGACAAACCTCTTCCCTTGTCCTATTGATTAAATTTCCTATGCACAAATAATATAGTTGAGTATGAGGCATTGATCGTAGGTTTACGAGGTGCTTTAACAATGAATGTTTTTGAAAGAGGAAAAAATGGGTTTTACAGGGACCCAAAACCACAAAGTTTACAAACAAAAGACAAGAACATCAAATACCCCATTAATAGAGAGGATGTAAAGAAAAAAAAAATGACAAATCCAAAACCACCAAAAAAGCTAGCAAGGGCCATAGAAAAGACCCAGAAAGACCAGACAAAATGCCAGTAGTGACTAAACTTGGAACTTTAACATTTCCGCTGTCTCAACTTCCATGTCATTCATTTCCTGAAGACCCTCTTTAAGATTTTTACCATCTAGGTAGTAAGAGGCCCTTTCCTCTTCAGGTTGGCATGGGTCCTTTTCGATATACCTTGGTCCTCATTCTTTCTTTTATCCTTTTCCTCTTCTAGATCAACAATCAACGAGCTGTGTTGTGACTTTTCCAACTTTTCAGAAATTGTATTGATGATAATGGCATTGTGCCTAGCCATTTTATGGTTTTGTTCCACAACATTTTTCATGTTATTTTTTATTTTAACAATTTCAGCCTCCAGAGTCCTATACTTGTCCTCAATGTCATCTTCTCCCATTCCAGTATTGTTCTTTTTCTGTTTTCCTTCTTCATTGCTAAGAGCGGACAACTTCAAATCCAATTCCTCCAACTTGCTATTTAGAACCCTATTTCTGAGATTAAGATCATTAATTTCTTGATAGGCCCATTTCATAACCCTGAAAATGTCACCAACGCCACTTCTAGCAGAGGCAAGGATATCTCCAAACTGATCCCAGTCTAAAATGAGGTTAAAATCATCCAGATTAGGGGAGCTAGGAAATCTGGTACCATCATCTCTAAAAGAGGCAGGAGGGGTAGACACAGAGTTTCTTCTAGCTTTAGGGTTCTCAGTTTTGTCCTCCAGAGAGTCTACAGAGTAGGAAACCAATTTATTGGCAGGGGAACCCTTGAGAGCAGGATTCTTTAAGGGAACTAGGCAGTCAAGGACTTTAACAATGAATGTTAAACATATCAAGATCTTTGGTTATTTGCAATTGTTCATCAAACAAATCAATTGTACACATCAAACTAAACATGACAAGTTATCAAAATACAAGGATCTTATAATGAAATTGTTAGAAAAGTTTGAATCATTCACCATTGATAACATCCCACACAAAGACAATCGACATGTAGATGCATTGGTGAGTGCCACTTCCATTACATCCCCACACGATCCTTCCAAAAAATTCACCTTTATTATCCATCATATCATGAAACCTTCAATTGATACTCCTCTAGAATACATTTTGGTAATAAATCAAGATGCCTCATGCAAATGGTGCAATACAATATACAACTATTTAAAAGATGGTACCATTCCCGAGCCTACCACAAAAAAATATTCGAAAATGTTTACTCAAGCTAGCAACTAAATATGCGATCCTTGAAAATACATTGTATAGAAGATCCTTCAATGGTCTTTTATTATGATTTCTTAAAGATTTTGAAATCCCTTTAGCTCTCAAAGAGGCTCATGTTGGTGCCTATGGAGGCCATTTTGGATGTCAATCGTTAGTACAAAAACTTATCTTTATGGGTTATTATTGGAGACATATGGAGAAGGATTGCTTCACGTACATTAAGCGATGTCACAAATGCCAAGAACATAGAAATTTGATCCATGCTCCTACTATTGAGCTCCATGCCCAAGTTCCCATTTGGCTATTTTCAGTATGGGGGTTGGATCTTATTTGAAAAATTTCACCTCCTTCTACTGGAAATACATTTATCATCACCGCAACAGATTATTTCACGAAATGGGTGGATGCTATTCCTCTTTATTCTACAAATGTTGAAGCAATTTTTCATTTCATATTGGAGCACATAATCGCTTGATTTGGGCTCCCTTCTCCAATCATTTCAGACAACAAAAATCTATTTAAGAAAAACAAAGTTAAGAAATTTCTTGAAACATTCAACATTCAACATCGCTTTTCCACACCATATTATCCACAATCCAATAGACAATCTGAAAATACTAATAATATTCTTAAACACATCCTCAAGAAAATTGTCAACAAGCATCATAAAGATTGGCATACACAACTATTTTATGCGCTTTGGGCTTATAAAAAAAATGTTAGATCATCCACGGGAAATACCCCCTATAACCTTGTTTATGGCACCGATGCAATCATGCCCTTGGAGTTAGAAATTCCTACCTTGTGAATTGCTCTCCAAGATCTTATTGATGATGACACCTATAAAAATCAACAGTTACATCAACTTGAGATGCTTGACGAACAACACATTAATGCTCTCAAACATCTCCAAGCTCACATCAAACAATTACAACATAAACACAATATACATGTCATCCATTACTCTCTTAATAAGGGAGATCTCGTTCTTATTGAAAATCAATGCAATACTAGCATTGACAATGAAGATAAAGATAAATTCAGCCTTAATTGGTTAGGACCTTACATAGTTGACACCAATTATGGGTCTGGTGCTTATATCTTAATGCAGCTTGATGGAACACCCCTTAAGGAACCCATTAATTCCATGCATTTGCATTGGTATTATCTCTAACCTCTTTCAATAGTGTGATTGATAGAGCAATGTTGTTTAAAGTTATTTGATGCCATTCTAAATAACTTTCACATTGCTTCGTTCTTGACAAATAAATTTGTGTTTTTCTTGAACACCAAGGTAATTCTTTAAGTCCATTTTATAATTACTTTAGGATTCATACTATTTAACTTTGTGTTATTTTAAGTTAGATCCTTATATACGTTATAGGTGTATTTAATTTAACATATTATTTTCTAATTAACAATGTTGTGTCTATAATAAAACTGAAATATGTTTTGATGAGGGCACAACCCGAGACACAGAAAATAACCCACAAACAAGAGAATAATTTTATTATTCAGAAAATGGAGCTTCTTACATGTAGAGGATCTCAAATCCCCAAGTTCTACAACATATGCAAGCTACAGAAAGCTACAGATTAACCCTTTCGCAATATGCGAGCTTGTCCCCCAAAAAGTTACCCAAAAATTAGAAAACCCGCCCATAAATAGAGCTCCTCCTTAGTTTGGAGCCAAAACAACATTCAAATTGAGTTTAGGCGGTTTTGGCGCCGAAAATTTACAACAAGAAGTTCAAATTTGGAAAGGGCATTTGCAATGGTAACTTCTAGAAAGTGCGCCAACTTCGCGGGGCCATAACTTTTGATCCAGGACTCCGATTCGCGAACCGTTCGAACCGTTGGAAAGCTCTCGAAGTCAAGAACGCGCTCAAAATCCACTACGCCGATTTCGGCAAGTTTCGGGGCCGATCCGGAAGCTCTAAGTGCCTCAAATCCCACTCGAAAGATTTTCAGGTGCAAATCTGGGCAACAAAAACTGCAATATCTTTCCACCCAGGAAGAGAAAATAAAAACCGTGAATTGGGAATTTTATTATGACGAAAAGGGTATCCAAAAATGTAAAAACACCTGAAAAATGATAAACTTGAAATTTCCACTATTTTTGGGTGATGCAAGATTGCCCTTACACCCTTTGGATGCTCACATGGACACCAGTATTTGAAAGTGACCTGTCCATCTCAGATGGTTGAGAAAACCCAACCGGTCAACTATTATATACGATGCCGGGGATGAATCTTCAGCAGGCCTTCCTCTCCATTTCACCAGATATTCTTCATACTGCCTGTTTCTGGTACTCCTTCCCACACGACTATCCAAGATTGCTTCAACCTCCTCCTTTTCTGAAGTAGGTGCTGGAATCCTACACTGTTCCATCATTGGTACTTCCTCTGCGCCACCGTCATGATACTCTGTCAAATCTGAAATGTTGAACACAGGGGAAATATTGATCCCATCAGGCAACTCTACCTCATATGCATTCCATGAATCATGCTTCTTTAATATTTTACAGGGACCAAACTTCTTCATCTTCAATTTGTTATATGTTCCCACTTGAAACCTTTCTTTCCTCAAGTGGACCATCACTTCCTCACCCGATCTGAAACTCCTTACTTATAACTACGTCTTGTAGCCTTATACTGCATATTCATCGTGTTAATATGTTCTCTTACCTTCTCATGTATATCCTTGATGTGTTCTGCAAAATCTTCGGCTTCAGCACTTATTTTCTCCTCGTGGTCCATCTTCCTCAATTCTGGAGCTGTTCTGGGACTACCTCCATACACAATCTGGAATGGTGATCTAACAGTGCTTCTGTTGACAGAATTGTTGTAAGAAAATTCTGCCTGGGGTAAGATCAAGTCCCATCCCTTAGGTTTATCTCCTACCAAACATCTCAGTAGGTTACCCAGACTCCTGTTAACAACCTCTGTCTGTCCATCTATTTGTGGATGAACAATGCTTGGAAGCGAACTTCAGCTCATCTTGACTTCTTCCACAAAGTTATAAAAGTACCCACAGAGATTTGGTGTCGCGATCTAAAACGACACTTTTGGCAGACCATGTAGCCTCACCACCTCTTTGAAGAACAAGTCAGCAATGTGGACTGCGTCATGGGTCTTTTGACATGGGATGAAATGTGCCATCTTTGAAAACCTGTCAACTACCACAAATACTAAATCATTCCCTCTTTGCGTCCTTGGCAAACCAAGAACAAAGTCCATACTTATATCTCCACGGCCTCTGCGAATACAATTGAAACTACAAGCTTGTGATACGACTCCTCCCTTAACCATCGACATACCTACAACTTTGT
Organism: Sequoia sempervirens; assembly: GCA_007258455.2. NCBI lineage: Eukaryota > Viridiplantae > Streptophyta > Pinopsida > Cupressales > Cupressaceae > Sequoia > Sequoia sempervirens. The sequence continues at coordinate 11,125 of VDFB02343786.1, read as the reverse complement.
ACAAACTTCTTCACATCTTGTGACAGGAGCCACTAATAATGCTCACTAATAATGGCAATGGTCTTATTCACAAAGATGTCTGCCATTCCTCCTTTATAACTCTCGCTTTATAGGGTTCTCCCTCGTGGGCTTCGCCAGGATACACAATTGACTTCCTTAAATAACATGCCATCTGGATTAGCAAAATCGGCCACGCTAATCTGTCAGCTGTAACGGGTTCGCCCGCATGCTTTCCAAGCTTATACGCAAAATCTGAATCTTCGCATATAGTGTCTTCTTCATTGAACCCAACCCACTTCAATCTGCATCTTTGTCATCAATGTATGCCTCCTACTTAAGGCATGCGCGGCCTTATTTGACTTTATCTGTGTTTCAAAAAGGTATAACTGCGCAAGAAGCTCTACCACCCATTTCATATGCCTCGATTTAATTTTCCGCGACTATTTAGATGTATAAGCGTGTCCGATTATGGGAACAAATTCTTCGGCAACAAATAAAATGTCTCCATTTCTTTAATGCTTGAACTATTGCATAAAATTCCTGATCATATACATAATACTTTCTCTTAGCATCATTTAACTTTTCACTGAAATAGGCAATGGGCTTACCTTCTTGGCTCAACACTGCTCCAATGGCACAACCACTTGCATCACAATCCACCTAAAACACCTTGTTGAAATCTGGGAGAGCCAGAACAGGTTGCTCTGTCACCTTCTGCTTTAACAGTTCAAAACTTTTTGTTGCTCTAGTGCTCCACTTGAATTCTTTTCTATCCCCTCTCATTGTTTCAGTCAGGGGTCCACAAATACTACTGAAGTTTCTAATGAAATTTCTATAAAAACTAGCCAAACCATGGAAAGATCTCACCTCGGTAGCAGTTCTTGGGGTAGGCCATTCCAGAATAGCCTTCACCTTCTCTGAGTCCATCTTGAGACCTTCTGCTGAGACAACAAACCCCAAGTACACTAACTCCCTCTTCATAAAGCGCACTTCTTGATTAATCAATAGTTTCTCTTCTCTTAACTTCTCAAAGAATAGCCCGGAATGCATGCATCGGATGCTCATCCAGCGTCTTACTAAAATAAAAATATCATCTAAATACACAATAACAAAACTTCCTGAAATTATTTTGGTACCTGGATTCATGAGCGCATGAATGTGCTTTCGGTGCGTGGATTTAGCCAAAGGCGTATTCGCCACTCGTACTGGGGCCTCCTTTGGTCTTGAAGCCGTCTTCGGTGATCACCCTCTCGAATGCGGATACGGTGATATCCTCTTTTAGATCAATCTTTGGCTGATGCAGGCTCCGCTAACCGATCCATCGGGTCATCCATCCTTTTGCAGGAAATGCGTACTTGATTGTTATCTTGTTTATGGCTCGGGAATCTATACACATCCTCCATTCCCCATCCTTCTTCGATGCTAGTACTGCAGGTACTACACATGGACTCAAACTCTCTCGTATCAAGCCCTTCCTCAACAACTCTTGAACTTGTCTGTTCAACTCCTCATTTTCTGCTGGCGTCATTCTATGAGCTGCCTTATTTGGAAAACTGGCTCCTGGAATCAAGTCAATCTGATGACTGATCTTCCTTATTGGCGGTAAACCCTCAGGTACATTATCAGAAACAATATCCTGAAACTCATCCAACATCCCAGAAACTTCTTCTGGAACTTTCTCACTATCCTCATTGCTCATTCTAGGAATCAATGCATAACACACACGCTCATGCTTCATACCTTCTAAAAAATTTCTTCCATCTACATAACAAATTCTTGCACTACTGCATACCTTTTCTTCGGTCTCCTTTAGGGGTTTCAACTTGTGACGAATCCCATCCTTTGTCAAGGAATATGTGTTTGCATGGCCATCATGTATAGCTCGCATATCGAACTACCACGGCCTCCCCAACAACATGTGACATGCATCCGTGGGGATGATATCATAGAGTACCTCATCATGGTAGCTTCTGATCTTGAATTTCACTAGGCACTACTCATTGACCAAAACTTTGTGGTCTTTCTGCAACCAGGCAATCCGATATGGATGCGGGTGCCTTTCCCTCTTCAGCTTCAACTTTGTGACCATCTCCTCGACCTGAGTATGGGTAGCCAGTGGTAATGACATCACAACATTTTCCTTCACACTTGCCTTGTCGCGAAGCAGATTCTTTCTCTATTCTAGTTCCTTTTTTAACAGTCACTAGGGCTCTCGATCAACTGGGGTTTCTCCTTCGGCATCATCGAGTGTTAGTTAGGTCTCCTCATCATGCGCCAACCTTCCATGACAACCGGCTTTATGCGCTACATACCATACGGTGTTGTGGACATTCATAGGCTCGATGCCCTTCTTCACCACAACTGGAAACCGCGTTCCTCGCGAAACCACTATCTTCCGGATCATATTCCACTTTATCTCCCTCGTCCTCTACTCTTTGATCACACCCGCTTGTTTTGATCCTGCAGTAGGGATTGTCATTCAACTTTGGCCGGTACGATACCCATCTTCACTTTTCTTTTCATCATCATTTTGACTTCCTGAAGGTCTACCATTGCCCCTTCCGCTTTGACCTCCTCGTCCTTTTTGCTTGCCATCAAATCTTTTGTTCAGCTTCTCTTCCACCTTCAAAGCGAACTGATACACATCCTCAATGGTGGTCGTGCGACCCAAACAACTCCTCGATGCGAGTAAATGACATTAAGATATCGGGCTACGCCCTATCGCTATTAGCCTCGTGGGCCGGTTGCGATAAATTTATCTTGTGAAAATCTTAAGTATATTCTTTTACAGATCTACTTCCTTGCTTCAACCCTTGCAATTTCTTGAACAGATCTAACTCATAGTCCACTGGTATGAACTGCTTCTTCAGTTTCTCCACCATGCGATCCCATCTAGTGATCTTGACTTTTCCTCTTCGATTTCTTTCCAACTGGACCTCTTTCCACCAAATACTGGCATGGCCCTTCAGCTTCATTTTTGCAAACTTAACCCGATCTGGGTCCTCTATTTCCTCATACTCGAAATATTCTTCTAGCTCGTTGATCCAGTTGATCAACTCTTCCGGGTTCAGACTTCCGAAATAACTGGGGACTTCTGCTCTGGGTCTTTTTTCGATCTTTGAAATGAAAGCCTTAATGCTTCCGCATTTGGTCTTGATCAATTGCTTTGCTTCTTCCTCTTCTACCTACGAACCTTCTTATACTCCTTCATCATAGCTTTCCTCCCTCGAGGTTTAACCCTCTTCTCCATTTGCTCTTGTAGCATCAGCATCCTGCGGAGGGCTTTCGCGGTCATCTCTTCCACTGACATCTCTTTGCCTCGACCATATAAACTTCCTGCATACCACGGGCATCATGGCGGAAACATCTTTCTTGACCGACCACAACCCGCAGTCTGATGAAGCTGCGTCCGCGATAATCTGTCCCTACGCTCAAAGAAAGAGCGCAGCGATACCGCTTACGATTTGGGGCTTTCGCCAGAACCGCGAAGAAAATAACCACAAACAAAGAATAATTTTATTATTCAGAAAATGGAACTTCTTACATCTGAGATCTCAAATCCCCAAGTTCTACAACATGGCGCAAGCTGAAGCTCTGATTAACCCTTTAAGCAATATCGCGAGCTTGTCCCCAAAAGTTACCCAAAGTAGAAACCGCCCATAAATGAGGCTCCTCCAGCAGTTTGGGCCAAAAAACATTAAATTGAGTTTAAGCGGTTTAAGCGCCGAAAAATTACAACCAAAGAAGTTCAAATTTGGAAGGGCATTTCGCAATGGTAACCTCTAGAAAGTCGCGCCAACCGGCGAGGTGCCTTTGATCGAGGACTCAGATTAAATGGGCAGTTCCGGTGTTGGAAGCTCTAGAAGTCAGAGCAGCTCAAAATTTTCTCGCCAATTTTGTAGGATTTGGAGACCGATCCGAGGAGCTCTAAGTGCCTCAAATCCCCTTTCGGAAGATTTCGAGGTGCAAATTAAGGGCGTTAAAAGCACCAATATCTTTCCACCCAGGAAAAGAAAATAAAAACCGTGAATTGGGAATTTTATTATGACGAAAAGGGTATCCAAAAATGTAAAAACACCTGAAAAATGATAAACTTGAAATTTCACTATTTTTGGGTGATGCAAGATTGCCCTTACACCACTGGATGCTCCTGCATCATGTTTTAAACTAGATCACATTAATCATGTTAAATCATGTAGACATTAATTAAATAATTTTACAATAAGTCATTTTATTAATCACATTGCATTTAACATCCACACAAAGAAACACATCATAATAGCACCAAATGCGTATGCCTATATATATCCAATTTTTATATACATCTCAGTATCATATACAAAGTCATAGAGGTCTATGAGAGCTAGACCCCTCAGGTTCTGGCACTTGTGATCCAGTCCCCAGACCTTGTGAGATAGTCATGTGTGACCGTGATCATGAACTACCAAGTCTAAGTACATACTCCAGACCCTATACTTGACCAACAGCTACAAGCCACTCCTTTGCTATCTGACCCCTCTCTACTCATGTATGTGCCAGCTTTACATGAAATCTCTCAACCTTTGTTGAGGTCTATGATGTTTGTATTGCACTCTTAGCTTGATGGAGTTTCTTCCTCATGCTATCGTACACTACCCATAACCTCACGAAAGGTTTGAGTGACTCTGGCTCCTCCTCCATGATCAGTGGGGGCACATAGTCAGGATCCATCTCCTCCTCATCAATGGATGCATGCACTATCTTTGTGGTAGCCTAATGATAGAACTCTCACTAGTCTCTCGTCAATCCTACAAGATAGACAATGTACACAATCAGTAACACATTATCATGATATATATATAAAGCAAATAATACTAAAAGACATGCATAAAATCAAATGTCATCACCTATGTCCTTACTTGGATGAGGAACGTCAACCTCATCCTCTCTAGTGGGCATGGAGGATGTGCTAGCCTCTCTCTAACTCTGGGTGTTGATGTTTGTTATAGCTACTATCCATGATCTAGTCCTGTAAGTATGTGAGGAATCTCCATGATTGTACCAATCCTCAATAGCTAGCTCATCACCCTCACTTAGGGGTGGCTCTTCCCTTTAATAATGATCCTCCTCATAATCCTCCTCCTCATCATCCTCTCCTCCATCTTGATCCTCATAATCAAGATACGCATCGGACTGGTACTCCTCATTAATAACATCTATAAAAATATTTGTTGGTCTATACCATACCTCCTCTTCTATCTCCCCTGGCTCATCACCCTCATCTAGTGTTGGTCCTGCATCACCTATAGGGAAATCCATGGGGAACACAGGAGTTGGTCATGCTTATGACCATCACTCCTTGTGCTCATATGTATTGCCAACATCATCAGTGTTGGATGCTGGTGGTTGGTCATGATCTGAATCATCAGAATCACTCTCATGAACATGATCTATAGCTAGTCGAATAATATCACTTGACCTCTGGGCACTCTACACTGATCATCTAATGAAGGGTAATTCCCTTTTTGGTGTTTGCACCTATCCAAACTGTCACATGACTCTCCCATAGTAGAAAGGTCATACAACATAGTCATGCCTCCCAGCTAGATACCTATCCATCTACATCCTTTGTAGCTATCTTGTGGGATCTGGCCACTGTAGAGTGAGTAGATAAGGTCTCCAAAGGATCCTATCCTCCTCCAACTGGTCAAATATCACCCTCGTAAAGTGTAAATCCTCGTACTACCATAGGCGTCACAAAGGATAGTCGAATGCTCATGGATATCCTCCAGCTATAGCACAAGGGAATCTGACAGGCCTGGTGAGGCACCACATTTGTAGAAGCATACAATGTACCATACTATCTATCTCATGACATAAAAATTGGCCAAGATCATAATACAAGTGTGCTAAAATGCAATAGTCCCAAGCATAGATTTTTGTCTTCTCATACATCCCTCATATCAAATGTACTAGTCCTCCATCCAAGTGTGCCACTCATCCATCTAGATTGAGAACCAGTGCCATAGTGTGCATCATAATCTATTTGACCATAGAAGCTTGTGAATATAGTAGCATAGAAATCTTGATCCTTGCTCTAACCCGCTCGTCGTGCATAGGTCCACCTAGACAATACTGCATGTCTCTCTTCTTCTTCCAGAATGACCGATCCCCCTGGAAATATACCTACTCTCCCCAAATGGGAACTCAGAGAATGTAGTGTACATCCTCGAGAGTGATAGTCATTTCCCCAGTGGGAAGATGAAAGGTACAAGTATCAACTTCCCAACACTCACAAAAATCCATAAGTATGGTGTCATGGTATCTCATAGGTTAAATAAGATATGCCCAATAGATACCCATTGATTGTAAATTCTTTTTCTCTGACATTGATAGTGTTGGCATATGATCTCTTAGAAATGTGAACTTCCTTCCCCCTACCCATTGTCACGACTGGGCGGGGACCTATCAAAATCATCAAAAAATGCTCTAAAATCCATCTAATTTCTTCTATTTTTATATATTTCATCAAGCTAGTGTGCTAAAGTCAATCTAGTGTGCTTTTCTAATGGCCCTAGACACTTTAGAACCCTTTTTGGACATTCTGCAAAGAAATGGGACACTTTGTGAACAAAAGGGACACTTTGCGAACAAATGGGAAACTTTGCAAAAAAAGGGGGCACTTTGCAAAAAAAATTTCCAAGACCCTAAATTAACCTATCCATGCATTAAAATCATTAAATTATTACAAAACTCACAAGGTGAAAGTTTCAAAATCAACTCACCTCATAATAGAGCTCGCCCCATGCCACCTGCTCATGAAGATCATCTAGCCACGAAGGAGTGTAACCCCATCTACTCGACATGTTCTTCTCTCAATCATCACTCTCAAGCTACAAGAAGGTAAAATGAATAGTAAGTGACAAGTTACTTTCTTCTCGTTCTTTTAATCCCTTTTCATCTCTTTTCACTCTTACACATTAACATAGGATTATTATCTTCTAAGAATTCATAAAATTATATCTTCTTCAAATCAACATAACAGGAGATAGGGTACTCTATTTTCAATGTCATTTGATGTGTTGGAATCATGATTCCAGACCTTACATAATCATTTGTCTATCGTTATGTGGCATGGTACTTGGAAATGCCCTATGATACGATGTTTCTTATTTAATGTGGCTAGATTGCTGCCTTGATTCCACCTCTGTAAAGTAAGCAGAATCAAGGGGGGGCATACATCTACCCTCAAATTGGATTCCTAGGAGTTAGATAAAATTATTTTTGGGAAACTAATGAATATGTGTTGCAAGATGTGGTTCCTAATGTTGTGGTTTTGCAAAAAATTACACTGGGGGCTTCATTCTCTCGCCTTTTCAATACATATCATTTTATGAAATAAAGTACATCGTTTAAAGTCCTTTAACTTACATATGCACGCAGAGTCATATGGGTGCTAAAGTGGGGGCTAAATGTGCCATAGAAAATTGGACCCTCTTGAGAAGATAGACAATTTCATGCATAATTAGGCCCACTTTTGAGTCCCGTTGCATCATTTATCCTTCAAAACATCTATAAGCCCCTAAGACCCATTATTTTTTATCTAGAGGCATGTTTTACCTGAGAAATCACTTAGAACCCAACAAGCAACACATAATTCTTTCATACCCCAAAAACCCACCTTCAAAAATCAATAGTGGGACCCATTCGCCACCTTGGGCAAATGAGTCCCCTCTAGTGGGACCCATTTGCCAAGGGTGGCAAATGAGTCCCCTTTGAGGGAAAATTCAATTTTGAGTGGGAATTTGATTAATTTAACTTAAATTTCTTGTGAATGTCGGCCTCTTAGGTCTAAATAATGAGAAAATAAGGTGTTGTTACTTATAAATACTCATTTTAAGTCAGTTTACACATCTTTTTTTAATTTTTCAAGAGAAAATTCTAAAGACAACTCTTCCACAATAGGTCTCATTAACAAAAGTTGAAGTTTTAGGGAAACAAACTAGGGTTTTTGCAGGTCTTGAAGCTCACTCTTTTTTTCAATATTCAACATTGCGAAGGGTTGTGATGATGGATGTCTATGGTAAATCAGGAATAAATCTAGGGTGAGGAGGTGCAACTAGCCACCAAATCACACCTAAGGACTTGGTTTCATATTGAACTCATCTTTCATTTTCACTCTATCTTTAGATTAAGGTTTGCATTTTGTTTGTTTGTCACTTGCATGTCATTTCATTTCCATTTAACATGCATTGAAAGGTTTCTAGGGTTGAGATCTTGCATCACACAAATCATCTTTACATTTCTTATTCTAGCACAATAGAGAAGGGATTTTGTCATATTTTAGATTTTCCTAGTCTTTAACACATCTAAGGCTAGGGTTTTATGCATACTTTTCTCCATACAAGGTTTAATTACCCAACTTGAGGTTTGACCAAGGAAAACCCTCCATTAGAAAAACTATTTTAAGTTGTTTTTTAGGAATTTTCTAAGATCCCGAGTTGGGTTTCCGTCAGAAATTGTTTTGCATGTCAAGTTGTAGAAAAAAAATTTGAAGCTGCAGAAATTTGAAAGTGGACTGATTCACCATGCATGGTGAATGAGTCCCTTCTGAGATGCAGTTTTGAGTTAGATGTAGATCCTGGTTCCCGGTTGACAAAAAATAGCTTTTGTGTAGAAAAACCTAGAATTGGGACTGATTCGCCTAAGGTAGCAAATGCATCCCAGTCAGTCCAAATTCAAACTTCATCAATTTTCTAGATTTTTTTTCCAATCTTCTTTACATTTCCAGGTGCACAGACTCTGAAAAACAACCTTATTTTTTATTTAGTTTGCATTTTTGTTTGTTCTTTTAAGCTTTTTGCAAACAACACTATGTTTTTAAACATAGCAGAAATCATAGATTTTACATTCATAATCAGTCATATAGATCAATAAATTGCACTTAGTTCATTTCATTTAGCCTAAATAACATCATAGATAACATAATTTGTGTAGACACCTAAATTTGGACACTCATATTTTTCCAAATTTATCCCTTTTCATCTAAATATCCTCTTACTCGCATCAATTAAGTAATATTTCTATTATTTAATTAATGCTCTTAATTCTTCTAAATCCCTAAGGTATTTAGTTAAAAATTAAATACCTTACCCTTTTCCTCAAAATAATTAAATAAATAATACATTTATTTAATCCACCACTTTTCCTTAATCATAATCCACCTCCTAATTCCATCATTAGGTATGTGCACATGTTTAATCCTTGATTAGGATGTGTCACATCCTCCAAATTTTTCAAGTTGGCTTCTAATCTTCATTAACCACTAATTATCTTCTAATCATTGGTTAAGTCCAATCAACATCTTAGTCAACTCTCCTCATCTCCCAAGGAATATTAAATTCCTTTTATTATCCCCATGTCCTTCCAAATAGAATTTGAAATTACATTTTATTCCTCCAATGTTCTCCTCTTTCCCATGTGATCATTGAGAGGTCACATCAGTCACATGGGTCAGGAACCTTCTATTATAAGCACCTTTTCTTATCCAAGGTACTTCTCAGCTTCCTTGTCTTATCCTTGAGATATTCCCAATCATGTGAATTTGAAATTCACTTTTATTCTTCCAAGGAATCTCTTCTTCCCCATGTGATCATTGAAAGGTCACTTCAGTCACATGAAGCTAAGAAACTTCTATTATAAGGACCTTGTCTTATCCATAAGGTGATTTTTAGCCTCCTTCATAAGAACCTTGTCTTATCCACAAGGTGCTCCTCATATGAATTTAAAATTCATATTTATTCTCCCAACCACCTTATCCACTTCAATCATGTGAATTTTTAATTCACATTTTGTTCTCCAACCAATTCTCTCTTCCCCATGGAAACTTTTTGAGGAATACTAAAATTTCTCATATGTCACTTTCTTCTCACTTGGGGACAAGAAGTTCCTTTTTGAGAAAATATTCTCCTCTCCCAAGGTACTTTCAAAGTACTTTTCCTTCTTCCACATCACTTGTACTTCTTCCACATAATTTGTACTCTTTCCATCTCACCATGTCATTTGGACACTTCATCCTCCATATGGCAAGATGTGAGGGCTTGTGAGTCCTCAACTCACCATAGCCCTCCATCTTGGCCATGGTGGCTCAATCCTGACCATTGAAATCTCTAGAGAATTCAATTTATTCTACAAATACCACCCTTTTCCCATTCATTCAGGGACCTTATGCTCTCAAGCTATCAAGCCATCATCAAGTTCTAACACACTTGCTCATCTCATACTTAGCACTCACCCATTTGCATCCATCTTACTTACTTTGTCACTTATTCACTTTTTTCATTGACATCTTCATTGCATAATTTTTCCATCACATTGCCATCAAAGGAGCACACAATCAAGCTTCAATCAAGGGCCAACCAAGGAGATCAACATAGATAAAGGTATATCACTCTTTGTTTTATCTTTCTTTTATTTGTGCTTAACTTAGGCTAATCTTGAGGTGGTCTTGTGTTCTTTATTTTTCATTTCCTAGTTAGTTTGCATATTTAGAAGTAAAAAACCCATGCGCACATTTCTGGTACACCCGGTGGGACCCACAAATAGGTCCTTTTTACTTTCACATTTACTATTTTTTAACATTTTGCAGGTTCAAGTGACACAGAGGGGTGACCAGGCCCACAGATAGGTGACCAGGACCTACTAAGGGGCGACTAGGATCTCATTGGGGTGACTAGGACCTCAAAGGGGTGGCCAAGACCTGCAGAGGGGTGACCAATCCTAGTCATAGACACTTTTTTGAGAGAAAAATTATAGTTTATCTCTCTATTTTGACCAGAGAGGTGACTAGGACCTCAGAGGGGTAGCCAGGACCTGTTGAGGGGCGACTAGGCCCAGTCACAAATGCCTATCTGAGACAAAAACTATAGTTTAGTTCTCTGTTTTGACCAGAGGGGCGACCAAGACCTTAAAGGGGTAGCCAGGACCTACAGAGGGGTGGGCATGACCTGTAGAGGGGTGGACAAGACTAGAAGAGGTGCGACTAGGCCCAGAAAAAGTCTTCTATAAGGTAAAAAACAAGATTTTATATCATTTTTACAGTCTTTTTTGAGTCATTTTAGTTATTACTAACCCCCTAACTTGTGTG
>VDFB02343783.1:0-11201 GCA_007258455.2 Sequoia sempervirens | reverse complement strand
CCGATGGACTGGATAGGGGGTCACTTCGGAGCTTGGCTCAGCTTCAGTCAGCAGGGATTGATCAGTTGTCTTGCGTTCTGGCTCGATCGGAGGATATTTGCAGAATTGCTATTTTTAGCAGTTCTTGGCAGGCAGTGTGGGACCACTGCTATTTTTAGCAGTTGGCTGTGGCGGCATCAGGAATCACTTCAGAGTCTGTCAGCATCAGACGGATCAGTAATCGGGTTAGAAACAAGGGAGATATTAATATTTGATCGTATTGATTAAATATTAATTAATTAACGTTTATAATATAAAGTTATAATTTAATATTATAACTTAAGTGAATTCCTTGAGGGGTGCGCCATCATGAAAAAAGGGGCCAGTTTAACATTTAAAATATGACTTAAATATTTGACAGAGAACTATGGAGAAATAAGGTAATTAAAAGTCAAATATTAATTAAAACCCTATTTTCAAGGGAATCGCACTTTTCAGTGTATTTGAGGATTTTGCATTGGGATTTGTGCATTATGAGATTATTGAGTTTGATATTGATCAATTTTTGGTCTGAGCCTGAGACTTAGGGTTTCACGTTCGATTCCTTGGAGAACGAGCCATCTCCAGCGGAAAGCAATTCAGAGAGTGTGCAATATCACTTGATTTATTGCCTACAGAGGTTTTCTTATTCAGAGGAAACTACAGAGCTTTCAGAGATTGTTATTTGTCAGAGATTCTTTAGTTGTTGCATCCAGTTATCATCTGTTACCTTGGGCGCACCATTTACAGAGGTTTATACATTGAAATTTGTGAAGGCCGTACAAATTGATTGCTGGTCTGACAGGCCGTACTTGCACAGCAGGCCGTACTTCTCTTCTTAACACGTGTTTTCATCCTTCTGGGTGAAACGCCTATTACACTGGTTCCAGAATACCTTCCTTGGAGGCGCCAACTTGCTGGGAGTCTTCAGAGATCATCATTTTGAAGGAGAAGAGCATTCATTAATTGGGCCGTACAGATCTGTACTTCTGTACCAGCAAAATACCAGGTTTTTAAATCTTGAAAATTCTTCATTTTAAACATTGCATGCTTCTGGGTATTATTGTAATCAATCGAAAAGTTGAATAAAGGATACTGGCATTGATATTGTTGCATTTCCAGAGCTATTTGATTTTTAGTAAATTTATTTCCATTTATTAGCAAAATCGTACCTTCTCATTATTGCATCAAAAACACAAAAAAAAATGCAAAAACTTCAAAACGTCAGAAAAACCTAAAAATATCAGTTAGAGCATTGTCAGAGGGAAACCTAGGGTTTCTGGTACAGCTGTACAAAAATATATAAAATATAAAGAATGGCCATAATCTCTGATTCCTTGACCAGGAATCACATGCAAATGAGATTTCACCCAACCATATGAGTTGTTCTCTTTTGTATTTATGTTGATTGTGTAGTTAGGGTACTTGCTTTTAGAGCTTGGATAGTTTTTCTACTTTCTTTTCCTTTTTTTCATTATGAAATTTTATATTTCATTTTTGGAGCACAAAGCCCCAGGTATGGCCGGGGTATGAGAGATCCTGCTCAGGTACACTGTAGATTTGTTTCAAATTAAGCTGGGCCACACCCAGGCGGTATCTGTTTTCTGCAGCGAATTTGGGGATACCCATATATGGACCATAGTAGGACTGGAACCCAGTATGGGCGCATAAATATAAACATGTAAACCCAGCATCAAAGTTTAACTGCATATATCTTACTCTAGTTTAATTAAATTAATATCAGTTTACTAGTGTCAAGATATGACCAAAACCTAAAATGGATTGCAAATTTTACAATGGTCAGAATGAACAGAAAGTGAGCCTAATGCACCTTCCATGAAGAAAAAAAGGTACATAAGAGAAGTAGGAACAAGACAATGAGGTGAAGAAAACTCTAGAATATACATGTAGTATTAGACAAGCTTAGGATAGATGATGTGAGCAAGAGGCATAATTAGTACAGACTGGCAAGATGCTGAATAAAAGATGACAATGGTAGTCCCAAATGTGACAGAAGGTACAGGCAATTACATGAATTTCATAATAGTCTATTACCAATACACATGGGAAGAGGGAAAGCATTTGCAACAGCCAGAAAACATATTTATTGGATAAACATGAAGAAAGATAAAGTATAGTAATAAATGCATATCCAAGTGTTGAATGCACAAGACAACTAGGAGGGGGGTAGTGAATCAGTTGTACATCAAAACCCTCATTAACATTCAAATCTGCATTAGTCCTTAAACTCTTAACTACCATTAAACCCTTATCATGCATAAGCAGAATGTAAACATGAGAAACAGTAATGCAAACACATCCAAACACATGAGAACACCAGATTTACATGGAAAACCCAAGAAGGGAAAAACCATGGTGAGGATTAGCTCACAATATGAAGTAATTGCAACACCGAATACAATATGCTCACTGCCCAAAGAGAAAAGAAGGGCTCACTGCCAAATTAGAAAGAAGAAGAATGAAGATTGTTACAATGAGGAATCCATCTCATAGCAACAAAAAAGTTCCACCACTACTTCACCAGACCATTCACATTCTCTGTAGAATGTAGACACCTTTTGCTCACTGCTTCTAGTAGTCTTAGTCGTTAAGGCTCATACTACACTTCACACTTTTGCACTTCACATCACAATTCACATCACACAATTTCATGCACATCATCCTCCATCAACTCAACACACATATATACCATCTTCAACCTTGAAAGCAATTCACAAGGTCGGCTATGCACCTTAAACGTGCAAATTCAAATTAGGTTGACACCAAAACATTCCCGCGGTGGAGAGGAATGAAGGCGGACCATATCACACCTTAACTCGGACCTAAATCCACACATACATGCCATGCCATGCTTCCAAAAACACCGAAGCATATCCGCAATTAGTGTAAACACCCAAGGTTTGCCAAACCTATGTTAACACCATTAAACATTAAGTACACACTTCCTTTGATCCAAAGACGACTTGCGGACCACACATGACACTTAAACACAATCTGGAATATTCCATCAACACCTTGAAATCCAAAAAATCCTTCGCAACATCATACACTAGAAGAACATGTTCATTCTGCACAACAAACTAACCTTCCACACACTACAACACTTGAATCCAACCTTGCAAAGCACCAAAACACCAACTTAGACTGGAGATAGATACTAGTAATATAAGAACACTTCCAAATCCGAAGACTAGAAACCAAACTGTGGAGAAATGTGAAGCAAAACCATTTCTCCCAAACAACACTACAACACAGTTCACACATTGGTGAACACAACTTTCTCTGCACAACGATTCAAAACCTGAAACTCTGGATATAACATCTCTTAACACCTCTAATCAACATATCCGAACCGCACAGGCATATCTTCAGCCATGAAGAAATGCGGAGCAAAACACTAAACACCACTCTGTCACACTGAACACTCTTCACCATATTGTTTCCTCTTTTATTCAATTTTTCTCAAAAGCAATTGGAAACCAAGCACTATAAGCACATTCTCATCATCTGAAACACCTTCTCAACAACTCAACAACACAAGAGGTTGAACATCACCAACACATGCTCATCAAAGCAACAATAGAGGTCGACTTCAGTGATACTAATAGCAACATAATGCAACTTATCAAAGCATCATCAAAGACTTCCAACAGTCTCCTCAAAGACCTATTGACATCAATGCAACAATAAAGATCTGTTGACATCAATGACAACACAAACTTCCAACAATCTCCCCCTCTGTCATTGATGGCAGCACATGGAAAAACCATCAATAACAAAAACAACTCTGATCACCAACTCATATACTACACCACTGTGCACACTGCTCCCCCTTACACAAGCATCTATACTTTCTTTCACAAGACTTATCTCCTCCTTACTTCATATGGTTTTTCAGTTAACTCTCTCTCCCCCTTTGACATGAATGGCAAAGGGCGGCACACTTCCCCCTTTGACATCAAACATACATACTTTCTCTCCCTCAAAAACAACACCTATAAGGGACAACAATTGCTTTGCAACTACCTTTTCTTTTACCGCACTCTGTTTTCTTCACACCTTTCCTCCACACTCCCCCTTAGGAGTACACAACATACTACATTACCTAGCAACTACTGCTCATATCCTTTGACATAGTTGACAAAGGAAAACATCTGTATACCACACAATGACAACACTTACTCCCCCTGATTGCAACAACCAAAAATGCTACTATCTACTCCCCATGAGAGGTAGCCACCAACATCAATCCAAAACAAGGAATGAATCTTGAGATCCACTGGATTGATGCATATCCTTATGCATCTAGTTGAAAGGAGGGGCAATAACTCCCAACTTCTCTCAAAGATACTCAAAAGTATCCTTAGGAAGAGCCTTCGTGAAGGTATCTACAACTTGATTTTTAGTAGGCACATACTCCAACTTCACCTCATTCTCTGCAAGCTCTTCCCTCAAGAAGTGATATCGGATTGAAATATGATTTGTCCTTGAATGCATTACTAGACCCTTTGCAATACTAATATCACTTGTATTATCACAAAAGATAGAAATAGGTTCATCATATACCACTCTGATATTCTTCAAAGTTTGCTTCATCCACAACACCTGTGTGCAGCATGATGCTGCAGCAATGTATTCTGCCTCTACAGTAGATAATGACACTGAATCTTGTTTTTTTCTCAGCCAAAACACCAACTTGTTGGATGCCACAAGCTGTGTTCCAGAGTTCCCTTCAAGTATCAGAAAATTCTCTTCATTGCTGACACATGTGACTCTTTGGGATCTTCTTGAAATCTTGCCACAAGACAAACTACATGCACGATATCCGGTCTAATAGCAGTTAGATATAGCAGTCCTTCAATCATTGATTTATACTTGCTCTAATTAGTTTTAGGAGATTCATCATTCTTATTCAGCTTGCAACTAGTAACCATAGGGGTACATACCGGTTTAGAGTCTTCCATACCAAACTTCTTTAGCATTTCCTTGACATACTTAGATTGTGAAATGAATATATCTTTCTTTGTCTAATTGATTTGTAATCCAAGGAAGAAATTCATCTCCCCAAACATAGACATCTCAAACTCTTTCTGCATCTCTTTTGTAAATCTCTTGCACATACCTTCATTTATTCCAAAGATTATGTCATCAACATACACAACCACAATCAAGATTTGATCTTTTTCAATTTTGAAATAAAGATTACTATCTGCGATACTTTTATTGAATCCTTGCTGCAACAAGTACCTATCCAATCTTGCATACCAAGCTCTAAGAGCTTGCTTGAGTCCATATAATGCCTTCTTCAATCTGTAGACCATATTAGGATTATCTGATAACTGAAAGTCTTCCGATTGTTCAATATTCTTCCAACTCATCATTCAAAAAAGCAAACTTTACATCCATCTGATAAACTATGAAATCCTTATGAGCTACAAAAGCCAAAAACGTCCTAATAGCTTCCATTCTTGCCATCGGAACAAATGCCTCTTCAAAATCTATTCCTTCCACTTGTGAGTAGCCTTTACACACAAGTCTTGCCTTGTTTCTTACCACTTCTCCACTCTCATTCAGCTTGTTCCAAAATACCCACTTAGTTCCAATCACATTCTTGTTTGTTGGTCTTGGGACAAATTCCCAAGTCTGATTCTTCTCAATCTGCATTAATTCTTCTTTCATAGCCTTGATCCAATATTCTTTGCATGCCTCAATTACTGTTTTTGGTTCAACTTTGGAAAGTAAACATAAGTTTACTTGTTCTTCTATCATAGCAGCTTTTCTTCTTGTCAACACACCTCTACTCTTGTCACCAATGATCTAATCTTCTAAATGATTCTTCTGCACATACTTAGGGGCCTTAGGGATCCTTTTTAGAACTTCTTCCTCTTGAACCTGCATTTCTTTTTCCTTACCATCATCTTTCTCTTCTCTGCAAAAAGACTCATCTGATTCATATTCATCTATCACCACTAAACTTTTATGTAAGTCTTCGTCCACTTTGACACTTGCACTTTCAACAATCCTTTTCAACCTCTTGTTGTAGCACCGGTAAGCCTTGCTTCTTGTAAAATATCCAAGGAAGATTCTTTCCTCAAATCTTGCATCAAACCTTTCTAAGTATTTTTCATTTCTTCTGATATAGCATTTGCTTCCAAGCACTCTGAAATATTTCATAGTAGGGGTTCTTCCATACCATAACTCGTAGGGAGTCTTTGAAATTTTTGTCCTTACATGCGCTTTGTTAAGTATATAGACTACAGTATGAATTGCTTCTCTTTAGTAGACATTTGATAGATTTGCTTCCTTCATCATTGTCCTTGCTGCTTCCTGAACAGTCCTATTCTTCCTTTCCACAATTCCATTTTGTTGAGGAGTCCTAGGAGCTGACAAATGCCTCTTTTATTCCATGATCTTCACAAAAAGTGTTAAACTCATTAGAGGTGAACTCTCCACCTCTGTCAAATCTCAAACATTTGATCTTCATATCCATTTCATTCTCAACCATAGCTTTGAATGCCTTAAACTTATCTAGAGCTTCTAATTTTTCTTTGAGAAAAGTAACCCAAGTCATTCTAGAATAATCATCAATTAATAGCATGAAATACTTGTCACCTTGAAATTTTTTGATTCTTGTAGGTCCACAAAGATCTGTATGCACCAACTCCAAAGGACCGATAGTAGATTGTTCTTTGATTTTGAAACTCTTTCTAGCTTGCTTCCCAATCTGACATTCATTGCAAACAACATTGATAGGTTTTGTAATCTTTGGCAAATCTCTCACAACTTGATTTGAACTGATCCTCACTAGGCTATCAAAATTGGTGTGACACATTCTCTTATGCCATAGCCAACTTTCATTAATTTGAGTCATAAAGCATTAACCATTTGCACCCTTAAGTTGATAAACATTTCCATTTGTCCTTGTTGCAACCACAGTTCCGGAACCTTTTTTTAGATCTCATCACCATTGTCTTGAAACACAAGATTATATCCTTTGCTACACACTTGTCCTACACTCGAAAAATTATGTTGTAGACCCTTACCATAAAGAACATCATCCGTATTATGCTTTCCATCAAAACTAATTGAACCTTTTCCACATATCTTAGCAAATGTATCATCACCAAACTTAACTAAACCACCTTCAAACTTCTCAAGCTTAACAAACTTACTCTTATCACTTGTCATGTGATTTGAGCATCCACTATCAATGATCCAATTGTTCTTCTCTTCTCTAGCATGAAAAGCAGTCACCATTTCTCCTCCCATGTTATGACCGGCTTTCAAAGCACTTTCCTTCATACATCTCTCAGAGTTAGCAGAATTATTTCCGACATTTAGAACCATAAACAAGCATTCATCATCTTCATCATCAAGGTAATCAGATTTATCACCAGATATACTAGCATCTTCTTTAACATAATAACTTCTCCTAATTGATTTACCTTTATTCTCCTTAGGTTTATCTCTTGAAGCTTTGACAAGACATCTTGAAGCATAATGACCAATATTTCCACAGTTAAAGCATTTGAAAGGTAACTTACCTCTATATTTTCTAGTGCCCTTTTCAATTTCCTCACAAAGTTTGCTTGTAACTCATCAAATTCATCCGAATCAGATTCCTCATTTTTCTCTGCTTTGCCAACTTTAAAAGTAGTCTCCTTTTTCACATCACTTGGACCAAACTCTCTCAATTGAAAAGTAGTTAATGCACCATACAACTGATCTCTAGAATAAATATTCAAATTCTGAATTTCCTCAATAGCAAAAACCTTATGACTATAAGCTTTAGTAAGAGTTTTTAGTATTTTCTTTACCACCTCATCTTCATCAAGTTTTCCACCAAGACCTCTGATGGAATTGACAACTTAGTCCACCCTATGCATGTAGCTTGTAATATCTTTATCTTCTATCATCCTTAGGTTTTCAAACTTGATCTTCAGATTTTGCATCTTTGCTTGCTTGACCTTATCATCTCCTTCATAGATTCTTTCCAACTTTTTCCAGATTTCACCGACAGTTTTAAGACTCATAACTTTCACAAGTTTTGAATTAGAAAAACCACTCAAGAGAGCATACCTTGCTTTACCATTGTTCTCATATGCCTTGATTTCATCATCAATACTCGGACTATTTGCAAGCATTGTATATGCAGTTTCAACAGATTTCCAAACTCCAAACCCTAGAGAAATAAGGAAACTTTCCATCCTTGTCTTCCAGAATGCATATCAAATCCATCAAACAAAGGACCCTCCTTGTGGGCCATCCCAAATCTACCTTAAGCGGTTAAGCTTTCTTCCAAGAAACCTTGCTCTGATAACAATTGTTGAATGCACAAGACAACTGAGAGGGGGGGAGTGAATCAGTTGTACATCAAAACCCTCATTAACATTCAGATCTACATTAGTCCTTAAACCCTTAACAACCATTAAACTCTTATCATGCATTAACAGAATGTAAACATGAGAAACAGTAATGCAAACACATCCAAATACATGAGAACACCAAATTTACTTGGAAAACCCAAGAAGGGAAAAGCCACAATGAAGATTAGCTCACAATATAAAGTAATTGCAACACCGAATACAATAGGCTCATTGCCCAAAGAGAAAAGAAGGGCTCATTGCCAATGGCTCACTGCCAGATTAGAAAGAAGAAGAAAGAAGATTGTTACAATGAGAAATCTATCTCATAGCAACAAAAAAGTTCCACCACTGCTTCACCAAAACATTCACTCTCTCTGAAGAATGTAGACAACTTCTGCTCATTGCTTTTAGTAGTCTTAGTCGTTAAAGCTCATACTGCACTTCGCACTTTCACACTTCACATCACAACTCGCATCACACAATTTCATGCACATCATCCTCCATCAACTCAACACACATATATACCATCTTCAACCTTGAAAGTGATTCACAAGGTCGGCTATGCACCTTAAACATGCAAATTCAAATTAGGTTGACACCAAAATATTCTTGCGGTGGAGAGGAATAAAGGCGAACCACATCACACCTTAACTCGGACCTAAATCCACACATACACGCCACGACACACTTCCACAAACACCAAAGCATATTCGCAATTAGTGTAAACACCCAAGGTCGGCCAAACCTATGTTAACACCATTAAACATTAAGTACACGCTTCCTTTGATTCAAAGACAACTCGCAGACCACACACAACACTTAAACACAGTCTGGAATATTCCATCAATACCCTGAAATCTAACAAATCCTTAGCAACATCATACATTAGAAAAACATGTTCATTCTGCACAACTAGCTAACCTTCCACACACTGCAACACCTGAATCCAACCTTGCGGAGCACCAAAACACAAACAGCTCTGACTGGAGATAGATACTAGCAATATAAGCAAACTTCCAAATCCGCAAGACCAAAAACCAAACTGTGGAGAAATGCAAAGCAAAACCATTTCTCCCAAACAACACTATAACATAGTTCACACATTGGTGAATACTTTATCTGCACAACGATCCAAAACCTGAAGCTCTGGATATAACATCTCTTAACACCTCTGATCAACATATCCAAACCGCACAAGCATATCTTTAGTCATGAAGAAATGTGGAGCAAAACACTGAACACCACTCTGTCACGTTGAACACTCTTCGCCATACTGTTTCATCTTTTATTCAAATTTTCTCAAAAGCACTTGGAAACCAAGCACCATAAACACATTCTCATCATCTGGAACACCTTCTCAACAGCTCAACCACACAAGAGGTTGAACATCACCAGTACATGCTCATCAAAGCAACACTAGAGGTTGACATCAGTGATACTTACTAATGACAACATAATGCAACTAATCAAAGCATCATCAAACTTCCAACAGTCTCCTCAAAGACCTATTGACATCAATGCAACAACAAAGATTTGTGGACATTACTGACAACACAAACTTCCAACAAAGATTTGTTGACATTAATGACAACACAAACTTCCAACAATATATCAAACGAAAAATTCCCTCAAAACAATTATTGATGTCCTTACATGTTCTAGGACTAAGAAGATAAAAGCGGAAGCATTTTAATGAGTTATATTTATTGCCTTGAAGAACAGAAAGAATGAAAGACCCGATATTAGTGATGATACTAGTGTATGTATGTTTCAAGAGAGTTTTAAAAATTCACCACACAAAAAGATGAAAGACCCAATATCAGTGACAATACTAATGTACATATCCTTCAAGAGAGATTTAAAACCTAGTCACACAAAAGAATGAATCAATGATGGATCCAATATTGGTCTAGTCTTATCATGAGTTACACAAAAGAGGGGATATAGCTAAAAGAATTATTAAGGATGTATTATCAATGGCTTATACAAAATACTATAGGTAAAAGGGATTAAGTTCAGAAGGAATGCTAGACCGTTTTTAGAAAACTGGGCACTCAGTAAAAATTCAACTGTAAGAATCATGTTGAAATCAAATGGTAGATTACATGAACTAGTGCAAAGAAAATCTTCCCTTGTGTAGTTTACCCATAATAAAAGTACAGATCTAATGGTAGAACTCCCTTCAAAATAATGCATGACTATAATGGTATAACCCCCTTCCAATAGGGTTTGGCACAGTGCATTCAACAAAAGACATGGCAGTTACATTATAGATGCTAGAGAAAAATAACAATGAGTTAATAAAAAAACCAGTCAAAGGCCAAATTTAGAGCCAAAACATGTTAGAAAAAGCCATCATCTCATTGACCTGTTCTAATCTGTATTTGAATTGAACATATTCATAGAGCAGTCAATGCATTCAGCCTCTAAGATGGCCTAAAAGGAGTAATCACCCTGGTATTCATAGTGATCCCTTGAAGTCCAATGATTGAAAGTGAAATCATGTCAAGGAGAAAAGTTAAGGCCCTTATTTCTAATCTAGAATAACAAAAGAATGTAGATAGAAAACATCTAGAATATTCATATAAAACATGCCTTCAAAATAATGGTAGAACTCCCTTCAAAATAATGCATGAGCTGAATGGCTCTTGGGTTACAAGCAAATAAGCTTTTCTACTTTGTTGTATGTACTATTACATTTTCCACCCAGTGAATGGTAATCCGTAAGTGAAATGCTTTGTGAAAGCAGAGCTGAAAAGTGGGTGTCTCTTCCCATATCAATAATCAGGGTCTTGG
>VDFB02343782.1:0-13451 GCA_007258455.2 Sequoia sempervirens | reverse complement strand
TCTTCTATATTTACATCAGAATAATAAATTACACTATTACCCTAGTTAGATCATTATGTTTCATGATTAGGGCATTTCCAGATTTGGTTAAGGGTTGGTTGACTCACCTAATAGGTTGTAAGTCAATCTCATTCCTTATTAAAATTCATCAAACCCTCATTAAACCTTGCTATTTCAAATTCATTTACATCTTCCCCACATATATTGTACAAACATTTGGGAAAGGTTTCAAATACTAAGGTGAAAACCCCAAAGGTTTTCCTTTCCCATTGTTTTAGGATCATCAACCTTGTGACACTCCTTATGATATGAGAATGGGAGAAAATTGTGGTGGCTCAAGCCATTCGGTATAGGGTTGAGAGGGATACTAAGGATCCTATTGTGTATAGTTAGGCTGGTGTATTGCACTACCAGAAGAAAGGTGGATTATATTGTTTGTGGTAAGTAGTGGATGATGTGGAGGAGGGCCATATCATATGGAGGCCCTATAAAGAAGATGGGGGTGATAGGAGGATCTCTTGATCATGAAAGCTTACACTTCTCCAAATAGTCTTATGGGAAATTCAGTGATTAGGGACCTATTTACACTTCATTGAATGGCCTCTAGAATTTTTAAAGAAAGTTGTATCTTCTCTTATGTTTGCAAAAAGTGAGAAGGAAATGTAGAAATAAAATTAAATAAGGTGATGTGCCAAAAGTTTTTACATTTAAAAACCCTAATAGGTTCTTGTTTATGATAAAATGATTAGAATAGTCCCTTCATTGTTGAAAGAAGAAACAAACCACTAAGGGAAGATGTTTGGATTCTTCTTCCAAAAGTTCCCTAATGATTTTCCAAAAAGAAGTATATTAAAATCTGATAGAATGTTTCAAAATATTATAGTAGTATTATGACAACGGCATAGTATGAATTCTAACGTAGCATTAATAGGTAATGAAAGAGTATCTAGACATGATTCAATTCACTATAGATTTAGAGCTACAAAACATAAAAGATAAAATTAGGAACTAGTTATCAAGAGTATATCTAAAAAGATAAAACTTACACAAAGCATGAATATATGCAAACAAAAAATAAAACGTATAACAAAGGCTACTAGGGCATAGTTTAGTACATTCTTTCCTTCTATTTCTATATTTGGAAAAACAATACAAAATGCTAAGGTTAGACAATTGTTTTGAATAGTTTCCTTGACAAATTATTACAAAATTTGCTTCAGGGAAATACATAACTGTAAGAAAATCCTCCACCTCTAGGGAGAGGCTTGGAAATTCCCTTTTATAGGACAAGGGAAGAATACAAATTAAGAGCACTCTCTACCTCAAAAAGACAAAACCCTAAAATGTGGCATCAAAAGGAAACCTCAAAAAATGAATCAAAAATCAGATTTGACCATGGAAATACTAAGTAATAAAAATTGAGTTGCCTCAATAATGGCAATAAGTACAACTTGATGAGCTAGATACCACTAGAGTTGCATGAAGATTTCCTTGTTAGAGGAAGATACAAGGTTGTAAATGCTCGATCACATTTGATTCGATCACATGTAGTTAGTAATAGTTTCACCAAATGGATGTTATCCTATGAGATTGTGAAAGAGAAAAATAAGGCCGACAAAACAACACCCAAGAAAACACTATTCCCATTAGTGAAGAAACATGCCTAACTAAAATGGGGTGATATGGCACACTAGTGAACATTCTCCAAATTTTTTTTGAGTGGCTCATGAAAAAGCCTCATAGAGTGTCCATGTGTCCTTTGAGCCCAAAAAGTAGTGTACCATTTAGAAAAAAGTAACTTTGCAACCTTAAAAGATGTGCCATTGTGACTCATGGTGGGGTGAACATCAAAATCTAGAAAAAAAAAAGAACTTTGGGGCCAAAAGATCAAGAAAAATGCTAAGTAATAGGAGCGGAAAAAATATCCAAAATTTCTAGTGACTCATAGGGAGCCTTCATCTATGGAGGCATGAACCCAGAGAGACAAATAATAGAAAAAGAGAGCAAAATAAGATGTATGATCCTCAGATCTTGAGGAACACAACGTGCAAATATTCCCAATATTTGTTTGCTCGCAGAGCTAGTGTATGTAACATCTCGAAATATTGATCCAAGTTGAATATCTCCTTAAAGGAGACTTCTCCCAATTTTGCATGTGTTGCTCTAGTATGAAAGTAGAACCAAGCCAAGGGATGGAGCATTTCTTCAATTTCTTCCACACTAGGTGATGAGCTCAAATTCTAGAGTGTTGAGTGATCATGTTACTTTCCCTCTAATGCTTCTTTGATTTTTTTCATTTATTAATGCATGATCTAGTAGACTCTTCTTCTCTATGTAGCTTGGTTGTAAAAAATAAATTCATTTTCCTTCTTGGTAGTCTGCCTTCGATCTGAGATCCCAACATTCAATAGAGTCTCTTCAATAGCTTTATAAATCTTGGATAGTACATTTTCTAACTCCACCTATCGAGGGGTTACTATATACAGAATCTAGTCAACTACTAAACCAAGCTTTATGTTAAGCTCTTGCGTATCTACAATAAATCTTAGAGTTTGCTTCAAGGATGTCATCACAATGTTTATCTTTTTCCTAATAGGAAGAAAATAATCCTTGCAATATAGGGAAAATTTTGACCCTTCACATTGTGGCCAACTCTTGCTGAAATTCTGGCTCCTAGGTCTTCATATCCTCCTTCAGTGTATCAATTATTCCAAGGGAACTTGAAAGCTCAAAATTTAGTTGTTTGACCTCTTCACGATGGGCCTATAGACTAGACTCGACATTCTTCTTCTCTCGCTTCTCTATGTTGATCTCCATTTGGGCTCTTTGGAGTTGATCCTTGAATTGGATTTCCCAATGCTAGAAATCTTTCTAACCTTGTTCATAGACATTTAAAATAGTGGGAAACTCCTATCGAACCCTTTGTAATTCTCCCAACTTCTCTTCAAGTGCTTTCTTAGTTATTTCCTAGGTGGTTCTTTCATCTACAACTTGCGATCGGGTTTTGGAAAATTATTTCTATATCTCATTCTTCTCCTTTTTGAATTTCTCTTGAAGCCTCTTGTTTTGGTCCACATATTCAAACCATTTTCCTTTCATTTCCTACATCTCCTAAGTCACCTTTTCTGCCTCAGCCTAGAGCTGATCCTTTTTCGCTTGAATGGTCTCAAGAAATTTTTTTGTCTCACTTCATTGATCTTGTGTTTTCCTCAAGTGAGAAATCTCTGTATATTTTTCTTTTATTTATCCTTGGTACCTATCAACCGTGGACTTCAAATTTTCTAGTTTAGCCTCTCGATTTTTCAATTTTTTCTCTGGCCTCATATAATCGGTGTATACTACCTTCTATGTGGACTTGATGAGGCCTATCTTTTTATGGGGAAGTGCTTCACTTAGATTGAAGCCTATAGTATGGTTCTCATAGTCCTCATATCACATCTCTCCTAGTTTGGAGACTAGTGGCTTCACGGCCAAAATCATTAAGGACCTACATTCTTCATCAAAACATGTTTCTAGCTTTGAGGAAGCTAGAGCTAGGGTGACATTTACAAAATTCCTTTTTTTCCTCTCCCTATGAGCCTACCTGAATAATTCTACCTAGGTCTAGAGAGTCTAGGGGGACTTGATACTTCACACAACAATGGAGACTTTGATGGGGAGGCCATAAAGAGTGGTACAAGGTGTACTTTCAACTTCCTAGCCCTGGGAAGAGGCTAATGAAAAAGCTATCAGTGAGAAAGGTGAGATACCATGCAAATATGGTGCAAGGTGTGGACTACTCATTGGGGTAAGCAGAGAAGTGGTTGAGAATAGAGGCATATGCCTAGAAATGGGAAATGGTGAGGAAACATGCTACATGGGCTACTTCGACGTTGCAAACTAAGCTTCAAATATGAAAATTAAAATATTGACTGCAACTTTGATGGAGGATGCATACTAGTGATCAAGGTGGGAGGCATATCTAAAAGGGGTAGGACAACATCGACTGATGAGAGATTTTGTATTTGAGACAACAGGCTTGAAGACACTAATGAAGTAGTGGAGGAAAGAATAGTGGGAGAGAAACTTACCTAAACCATAGTGTTGATGGTGTCTTTAGCACTACAACAACTCAGATAGAATACAAGTATACTATCTCTCTTGAAAGGTAAATTTCTATTAGCAAGCCTCAAGAAACAACCCCAAGGTCTCTAATGTCATGTCTTGACAATGCAACAAACAACTCAGTGAAAATATGATTTGCTGGTAGTCACAAGGGCCTTACAAATAACAATGTTTGAAGCTTCAAATTCATCAAATGTAGCAATGTGGTAATGCTTTAGGAATCCTATTTTAACAGTGATTAGCAAAGAAATAGAAAAATATGAGGGTTTATAGAAATATCCTAGTTTAAAACCTAAGATCAATTGTGCAAAAAACACAGAGTTCAAAGTGGACCAATCTTCCATAACTAATTCTTTCTTAACCAAGATTAAATCAACAATATCACAAGAATAGTGCAATCTCCAAAGGTATTAAATATTTTTAGATTGTAAATATCTAGAAATTCACCTAAAAGTATGAAATGCATAAGCATTCACAATTGAATGTGAGTGCAACAAATAGTAGGCCTAGGCTAACTTTACACAACAACCTACAATCAACAAATTGCTAAAAGTATGGACCAAAGATTCCTCAACACCTCAAACACTTTATCATAGACACAAATGAACTACAACTAGCTCTAAGATTAATCATGAAGTCACTTACTCAAAATAATTTATAACATATTTGAAAAACAAGAACCATGCATAGATGAAATAACACAAGAGCACCAGAAGACAATGTCTTCAATTGTATTCACTTCACCAAAAATTAAAACAATTCAGGTATCTCTTGTCCATTAGAATCAACAACAACAACCTTACAAATGAGGAAGAGGCCTCAATGAATAGAGAAGCACTCAACATTTTGGCCTAGGAGAGAAATTAAATTAGGTTTTACATGAGGTTGGAAAAATAGATTTTCCTTAGCAGTTTTAACAGCCCTAATTTAATTTAGTAATAAAATATTACAAGGTCGGCCTCAAAAGGAATTTTACAATTAAATAAAAAGGTCTTGGCACAAAAATCTAGACATGGCTGACTTGTAACCTTAACAAACTTGATGTGGTATGAACATTATTATAGGAAATCAAGCTAGGTCATCCTCTTTTTCTTTTTCTCCTTCTCTAGAAAGTTCTTTAACTTTTGAAAGTACATCATCAAGATTGGCCTAATCTAGAACTAGGATGAACTTTATTCTCAACTCGAGTGATTTAATTTCATCTTCATACTTATCAAAAATCTTCTCCTAGTTGCCCTGAAGCCCCCGATATTTATCCAAATTAGAAACGTAAACAATTGTGTCCTCAAGTTGATCTATTATGATTGGTCCATTATCA
This sequence comes from Sequoia sempervirens, assembly GCA_007258455.2. NCBI lineage: Eukaryota > Viridiplantae > Streptophyta > Pinopsida > Cupressales > Cupressaceae > Sequoia > Sequoia sempervirens. The sequence continues at coordinate 8,029 of VDFB02343782.1, read as the reverse complement.
ACTGGAGAATAGATGTCATGCCACCACTTGTTCAATTGATCTACCTTTAAGTTTTTCTTCCCAAATTTCTTTCTCCCAGTGAAAATCTCTAGAAATGTAATGCAACTATCTAATATTTCCTTGAATTTGGTCTAGATATTTGATGATTTCTTCAATTCTCTCATCATTAATTCTATTTGGAAATTAAGTGCCTCCATTCTTTCACTAGGCTTGCTCATATTTTCAGCTATGAAAAAAAATTCTTTAATCAACACATCTCTAGGAATTTCTATTACCTTCTTCAATGTAATGATGGTTTGATGTAGAGCAAGAAATCAAAGAAATCCAAACAACAATCTAAGGTATTCAAATACCATTCAAGCCACCACCGATTCACTAAGTCTCATTGGTTCTTGACCATTCCCCATATGAACACTCAAAATTTTCATAGAAAATTATCCTTAGAATTTTCCAACATGTTTAAGACAAAATCTCCAAGGCCTTTCAACTACTAATGGCAAGTTTCTTTCACAATCCTCAACAATGACTCAAGATATGAAACAAGGCTCCACCTATGACACACTTTGAGTTGCTCTTTGATGGATAAAGGACACATACACTTCTAAATTTAAGGTGTAAACCTTTGATACATTCTTGAAAGAAATTATTCCTCCATTCACTGACACAAATATGACTTTGACAACAATTTCGAACTAGATTAGACCAACTTCATATTTGCTGCCCCAATAATGTCAAAATGGGTTCTATTAGGAAAATCATTAAATAGAATACTTAAACTTTCTATAATGTGAAATGGTGTGGTTAAACAATTCTATGAGACCCTTCCACACATTCACAACACCTTCTCTAATCACCAAGAGGCCAAACTATGCAATATGACAGTTAAACTTTCCCTATTTTTCCCTCTTGTGATTATTCAATTGCACAGTCAAGAATAGATCTACTAAATAGAAACCATATCAGCCCAAAAAATAGGGATCTGAAAATTTTGGAACATGGAATATATAAAAGAGATTAAAAGCAAGAAGTTAATTACCACGAAGAGGGGAAATTTAGTGCAACAAAAAATTGCACTTCAAAACACATATGCATTTTTAAAAGCAGCGTCGCAGCGTTCTGAATAGTGCCAGACCTAAATCCCAAGCGGCGTCTGGCAGCTCATCAGCAGTGCGCCAAACCCTAAAATAATTACCCGCGTTATGGCTTGAGTATGCATTGTCATCTGGCGTTTCAAAACATGTGAAAATGCATTTTTTTGAAAGAAATGTTATTTTTAAATAAGTAGCGGCTTTTCATTTTATCCACTTTGTTCTTAGTGAGTTTAGAGGATAAGTCAATCCAAGGCATTAATGCTTGGCGTTTGGGCTTGTTAGCTTCAAGCTGTCACCTCCTCCCGTCAACACACCTGGCCTCTGAGACCTCCAGGTTGGTTGATTTCTGCCCTTTTTTGCTTTGTATCTCATTTTTTTGATTTTTAATTAGTATTTAAGTTTTTTTTCTTTAATTCATTTTATTTCAATTTTTAATAGTTTTAAATTGCATTTAAAAAATAAATAACGTTAAATTGTAAATAGAAAACCATAAAATGTAAACCTAAATTGGACATAACTTAGAAATCTAAACCCTAAAACATAAAACTAGAAACCTCTTAGAGACCTCTCTCCCCTTAGGTGAGCTAAAACTAGAAACCCTAATATAATTTTAATAGTTCTTGTGTGTCATTTTGATATTCTATTAGCCTATCCAATTACATCATTAGTAACTAGACAATCCATAACATCTTCCTCTAAATTCTTTCAATCAACTAGATCACATTTAAGAATAGATTAGAGTCAGGGTTTAATTACAATTATAATTTAATAGGTTACATTTAGAATTAGTTTTTTCATTATAATTAGGGTTAATATTGGAATTAGGATAACAAATATAGTTAGAATTATGATTAGGGTTAAAATTAGAATTAGGGTTAGAGTTAGGGTTAGGTTTAGAATTAGGATAAGGGTTAAGATTAAATTAAGGTTAGGTTTATGGCTAGGGTTGGGGTTAGATTATTGCTTAGGGTTAGAGTTAGGCTAAGGTTTCAATTAGGGCTAGGGTTTAATTAGGGTTATAATTCAATTATAGTTAGGATTGAATTAGGGTTAAGGTTCAATTAGGGTTATATTTAAGATTTTATTTCTTTTAGGGTTAGGTTTAAGGTTAGGTTAGGGTTAGGTTTGATTAGGGTTAGAGTTAGATTCATAGTTCAATTCTATCTCTAATCATAACCATAACCCTAACCCTAATTCTATCTCTAAGCTTAACCCAAACCCTAATCTTAACCCTAACACTAACCTTCACCATAACCCTAATCCCCACCATAACTCCAATTGTTATTGTTACCCTATCCATAACCCTTAATCTAATTTTAACCCAAACACTAACCCTAACCCTAACTCAATCTCTAATCATAACCCTAACCTTAACCATAATTTTATCTCTAACAAATTAACCCTAACCATAATTTTAACCCTAGCTCTAACCTTAACCATAACCCTAACCCCAAAACTAACTCTAGTTCTTACTCTTACCCTAACCTGAACCCTATCCTCAACCCTAACTCATGTTTTAACCTTAACCCCAATCGTAACTCTAATTTTTACCCTTTTCCTAACCATAACCCTAAACCTATGCCCAAAAAATAACTCTAATTTTAACCCAAACCTAACCCTAATTCTAACTCTAACCCTAACCTTAACCCCAATATTAAGCCTAACCCTCACCTTATCCCTAACCCTAACCTTAACCCTAATTATCTATAACCCTAACCCTAACTCCAATCTTAAGCCTAACCCTAAACTTATCCCTAACCCTAACCCCAACCCTAACTCTAATTTGTACATGAATTACAAACCATAGGTTCCAAGAGAGACACTTAAAACTTATAAAAAATAGGTATTGTAGGAGTCACTTGGATAATAATTTAATGTATCTTAATTACTATCCCTATATGTCCCTAACTCATGTTTTAACCTTAACCCCAATCGTAACTCTAATTTTTACCCTTTTCCTAACCATAACCCTAAACCTATTCCCAAAAAATAACTCTAATTTTAACCCAAACCTAACCCTAATTCTAACTCTAACCCTAACCCTAACCCCAATATTAAGCCTAACCCTCACCTTATCCCTAACCCTAACCCTAACCCTAAATCCAATCTTAAGCCTAACCCTAAACTTATCTCTAACCCTAACCCCAACCCTAACTCTAATTTGTACACGAATTACAAACCATAGGTTCCAAGAGAGACACTTAAAACTTATAAAAAATAGGTATTGTAGGAGTCACTTGGATAATAATTCAATGTATCTTAATTACTATCTCTATGTCCCTAACTCGTTTCTTATCCTTAACCCCAATCGTAACTCTAATTTTTACCCTTTTCCTCACCATAACCCTAAACCTATGCCCAAAAAATAACTCTAATTTTAACCCAAACCTAACCCTAATTCTAACTCTAACCCTAACCCTAACCCCAATATTAAGCCTAACCCTCACCTTATCCCTAACCCTAACCCTAACCCTAATTATCTATAACCCTAACCCTAAACTTATCCCTAACCCTAACCCCAACCCTAACTCTAATTTGTACATGAATTACAAACCATAGGTTCCAAGAGAGACACTTAAAACTTATAAAAAATAGGTATTGTAGGAGTCACTTGGATAATAATTCAATGTATCTTAATTACTATCCCTATAAGGAATTTCTCATGATTGATTTATGAATTTTCATCCATTAACTATATATGGAAATAAATGGGGTTCCCTCCTCTAATCTCTAGTGATAGGAAAATATGGTGTCCAATCTATTCAAGTAAAATTAATGGATAAACAAGAATACCACTCTCAATCTTAGGATTTAATTAAATAGCTATCTTTTAATTTCTTTCCTTTTTACAAGCTCCAAAATAAACCTACATGTACAAACCTTTTTATCAATGCCACTTTAAAATTACATTCTTTATTACACTAGTGGCCCCATAACTAGGGCACTCATAACATACTTAAATATTATAGTCATTTCCCTATTTTATTTTTGTAAGTCCAATGAGAAATAAGAAATATTTTAGGATATCATAAAATTTTATTGAAAAAAGGGTAAGGAGAAAAAGAGGAATTCTTCTAAAAGAATTTTCAAATTCTAAATCAAGGCTAAAGGAGTCAAATGGGCTAATTCTAGGAAGTTGGTTGAATATTTAATCATAAAAAATCCCAAAAGGAGGGAAAAATCAACAAAAAAAAATAGTAGAGCAACATGTGACACCCTTTTGAATTCCTAAAACCCCATGTTTTATAGGAATATGAAGAAGAATTTGAAACCATTCCCCTCATCCCTTAGGAATAATCTATTAAGGAGAAACAATATAGATTAATAGAAAAATATTTGAATCAATGAAAATATATGAGAGAAGCCTTATCTTTAGAAAAATGTTTCAATATGGTAAGAAGTTCCATCTACAAGAAATGAGCAAGGAATATAGAAAGTGAAGAATAGGGAGATAAAAAGTAAGCTAAAAAACTTTATGCACCTAAGTTTGATTGTAGTGACAAGATTTTTCTCAGGCCCAATTGGAGAAATTAGAGACTTACTTCACCCTCAACCCCATAAAGAAAAAATATGCAATAAAATTTGCCTCTTTACATTTAGAAGGTGCAAGAGAGGTCTTCAATGATTTTCAATATTTTTCATCACTTGTTCTACTAACCTTCTGTTTTTATTCAACTCTCATTTATAGTTCTTAAGTGACTATCGGTTTCTATTCAACTCTCATTTATAATATGAATTTTTAATGCTATGATTTTTTAATGTTATAAATTTTTTAAAAAAAAATTTAATGTTATAAATTGAATTTTAATGTTATAAATGAAATATATTTTGAATTTGTCCATGTTCAATGTGATTTTTAAATAACTTTGAAATTGTGTGCATTATTTAACTAGTTTGTTGATATATATTTTTTAATTGTTTAACATGCAGTTGCCATATCATTTCTCGTCCATGGATCCACTTTTCACTTTAGAGGATTTCATGCCTAATCCAGAAATTCCTATAGATCTTGGTGCACATCCCACCCCACCACATGAGGATATGCCTCACTCACCTCCGCATTCTCCACCACCTGACCCCCCACCCCCTCCTCCATTTGACCAAAATCAACTAAGAGAGAATATTTGAGCCAACTTAGTTGTCATTCAAGGGAACATAGATCTCATAAAAAATGAGACTATAATCCCTCCACATCTCGCATGGTTTGCATCTACGATGCAAACTATTGTCGATTATGTTCAATCTATCGATGCGGACCTAGATAGGTTCCATCAATGGAGAGAAGAGAGGAGACAATTCTATGCAGATGGGCTATCATATAAAGAAATCAATGACCTAAAAATCACTAAACAAGCTATGTGCCAATATTTTGTGAACCCCCAAACAAACGAACCAATACCACCCACAAAAAAAAAGAATTTCAATTTTATGGTGTAGGCACCCGCAGATAGCTGCAAATTTTTGGGAGAGATGGTGGATGGTGTTTGATACTCCACCACATGGCAACAGTGAGGTGCCCTTATATTTTTTGAGAAAGTTATGGGCTGAGTTTGAGTTGGGTAAAAAACCCAACTATTTTGATATGAGGTCATTTCAGGGAGCTGGGTGTGGCATGCCCCAACATAGACTAGGAGCACGTGTCGATCCTCAGCGACGTGCTCCAGTTGCGCCTCTTGTTCCTCCTCCTTCTCCTAGTATTCCCACTGCATTTCAGCAGCAAACCATGTTATCTACACTAGGAGCATTGAGTTCACTTTCAGGACATCTCACTCAGCAGACTACACACGTGGCCACTGAAGTGGCCAATACAGAGCATGGAGGCTCGGGCTATAGGGATACGCAGACATCCACTTCAGGTGAGGCACATGCATCTGGGGCGGGATCATACCTAAATTTACTATATTCTGAGGATCGTCCCACACAGGTATGTTCATCTTTTGAACTTAAATTTAATTCAAGTTTGAAATGTAAAAAATTCATGTAAATAATAACATCAAACTATATATATAATATAATATTAATTCAATAATTTTGTGTTTGGTGTATAGACACATGATGACGTGATGCCCGAAACTCAATATCATCATTGTGTGTATATGTCGAGTGCTGTAGATTTGGGCTCACCTTTTCAACAGGTACTTGAACGAAAATATATTAAATAATTTGTGTGTCCATATATATATAATTTAATTTAAATTTGTACACATGTGTGAATTGATATATTATATCTAGATGCAGGGAAGTCATACTATTCCTAGTATTGATGAGCCACAAGTTATAGTGGTGAGCGCTCCTGAGACATCATCAGCTCAGGTGTGTGCTTTCAAAAGTTTGTTAAGTTTAAATTAAATACACATCATAGATCTAATTTAATTTTTACATTTATATACACATGTGTGAATGATCTATATGAACTGTTGTACATCTATATGTAGGGATTTGATGAGATAACCATGGCGGGCCGTGCACCTGAGACATCATTGACATCTATTCATGGGAAATCTCAGGTGCGTGATCATGAGGTCATATCATTCGAGGTTGTAAACTTTACTTTAAATATCCTATACAATTTTTACGAACATTTTATATATATATATATATATATTCAAGGTTTTCACATATTGTTTGCTTTATATGAATATGCAGGATATAGTGGATCAGGAATTTGCATCTTCTCAACAGACAGTTATGTTACCTGTTGAAGAAAATGTGCCAGTTGATTCACATGACCATATGGTAATTTATGCATACTAGAAATCATTTTTAATATATTTAGTCGATATTTAATTAGTTTTTTTATCTAAAAGTTTATATTTTCAATTTTAAATATGTTTAATTATATAAAAATTTCTAAATAAATTTAAATCTAATTTCGAGTTTCTTGAACTCTTTTACAGCATGATGCAGGTACATCTAGTCAACGTGGAACAAAGAGGAGACTTGACTTGACCGATCAGCCTGAGAGTTAGATAGTTTTATATTTTATGGACTACAAACCTCTAGTTTCATTTCAATATATGTGCTGGACTTGACATATAAATTTTATGGACTATGTAGATCTCTAGTTTTATTTTGAACATGTTATTATCATATATGTGTGTTTATTTATATCAGTTCACTTTAATATGATGATTATATATGCAGTCAATTATGAGATCATGTTATGTTCATTTTCATAATTATATGCATTTATATACATATCTATATATTTATATTTTATCAAATTTTCAAGTAATACATGCACTATATAATAATTCTTATCTAGAATCAAATTTCATATATATATATATATATATATAACTTATCAGATGGTTAGGTGACAAATTAAAACATTCCTTAAATAGTTTCTTAAATCATATTCATAATAAATTAAGGGCAAGTAATTCTAACTATTTTCCAATTACATAGCAAATATTTGAATCAATAAAAAAAAAACCATCTCCTTGTATGTATATTTAATGTATAATCTATACAATTGAATAATTATATAAAATGTGGTAAATAGAAGACACATGAAATATGTATAATCTATACAATTTTAATAAGATATTTAAAAAGTGACATCGAACAAACATATATAATGTACATCAAGAAGTTTAATGTACAACTATATAACATGATGAAACATATATGTGCATGTAGATACAATTAAAGCTTATCAACTTTTAGGTGAATACCAAAAATTGATATTTACATAGTCTCCAGATAAAATAGTTTTTCAGTTCAACAATCACATTGTAGACCAACTTGATGAGAAATTGCAAAAATAATTAATGTAAGTAACTACAATTTTTACGAGTCATTTAAGTAAAAAATTCATGCAAGAAAAGAACTACATATAGTAAATTCCATACAAATTCAAATGATGTTAGCCATAGGATGGATTAAGGGGACCTAAGAGGTTGGATTAAGGGGATGCAAGAGGGTGGATTAAGGGG
>VDFB02343781.1:0-30919 GCA_007258455.2 Sequoia sempervirens | reverse complement strand
ATCTCCAATATGTTGGAAAAGCCAAAAAGTTGCAAAAGCAATTATCAATACCTAAGCATAAGCCTTGGCAACAGTTTCCAACTCAGCAAGCCATTGTTGACATGAAGTATGAAAGAAGGTCAAGGAATTAGAGTTGCAAGAGGACATGGATCAGATGCTGCAACTAACATACAGTGATTGTCTGTCCATCTCCTGTGTTATCTGAGTCATAGACTAGCCGGGAGCAAGTATATGATAATAACAAAATATTGAGGAAATTTTAAAAATTAAAAATATCAAATTTACAAGTAATTTAAGAAATTAAGTTATTTTGAATTTATCCTTATGTTCCTATACTATTACATGGACATGTTCAAAGATTTATTTTACCATGGACTCATAAAGTTAAAAATATAAGCATCCAACATGGAAGCAAAAAATAGAAGTAATTTTGTACTGAAATCACCCAATCAAAAGTCAACTGTAAAGCTTAAACCTGTAAGAAATGAATGGAAAAAAGAGCATCATTTATCTCCCTTTTTCACTTATGAATGATATTCTTTCAAACATTTGAGGCATTGATATGTCTTTGAAGTCTGAGAAAAGCTTAAGCCCCTTTCATATGTCTAATGAATTGATTGTTCTCTAGTTGACCAATATGAAGATGCCTGAAAGTAATACTCACAAAACATGTTCAAAAGATCAAACAATTAAGAACTTATTTTCGGGCAATCCACAAAGAAATTGATGACAAGTTTGTCTAAATGCTCACCAAGTTTTTTGCAATAATTTTATCACATTTTTATGTATATTATCTCAAACTAAAGCACCATTACCAGTGTTAATAGATATTCTTCTACGTCAATATAGCAATTAAAATGTCAAGATGAAGATACACACAATCAGGAATTTAGGGGAGAGGACCTAGTAGTTGTGCACCCTAACTTCGCGCTTCTCAAAATCCTACATGCAAATTTCCAATCACTCCCAGTTTTTTACAGCAGCTACTTGGCAAGTCCCCCGGCCATAACTTCGCTTCAGGGCCACATCATCAACATGATACACATCAACATGCTTTTTTGTCAAGGTGTCCAAAAGGCCTAAAAGTGGGAGTAGACCAATACTTGTGTATTCACATCATGTGTAATTGAGCTGATGGCATCACATGATTGGTTGCTGTTTAGGAAGCGAACACACTACCTAACTACGGATAGCCCGTCACAGCCATTGGGCCGCCATACAAACAACTACCACCAACTATTGGACATTATATAAACAACTACTATCACACATCTATTAAAACATTATGCTCAACCATTGGGTTCCCTCCCCTACAAGGTGAAAAGATTATAGTCACTTGTTGAGACTCAAGAAAAGTTGTGCAGATAATCGGTAGAGTCAATACTCATTCCAATACTGATAAACATTGTAACTGGTGAAGTAAAATGAACCATATGGAAGCTAAGTATTTCTTGAAGTTGAAACAAAAATATTAATCAAAAGAAAAACAAAGAGAGAATGGTAGACATAGCAAAGGAGATAAATAGAGAATGTACCATGGCCATTTTTGAAAAAGTATGAAATGGAAAATAGAAAAATATTTTAATGGCCAATATGAAAAGTCAGCAGCATGTGAATTGATTTTTTCCTTGGGTCCAAAATCCAGAAGAATATGACAAGAACAGAGAATGAATTATGTAGGCCCATTACCTGTATTGATCGGAGAATTTTATTCATAAAGCTAGGGAAAAGATTGAAATTCCCCTAAAGAAATATTGTAATCAGATTAACCCAATTTGTATTCTTTGTCAGCTAGCTAAATGAGAAATTCACGGTTGTGTTTGAAAAAGAGTGTTAGTTAATCAATGCAAACCAAGTTGTTGCTTTATGTTTCAAAAGCGATGATCTCTACAAAATTGAAATAATTAGGTTTCAAAAGTAGGGGTGTCCACAAAATCAAGAATTTTTCTGGAAAGCAACATCACTGTTGTGCTAGTTCAGCCAATAAACTATCATGACAGGTATGGGAAAGTGAATCGTTTCTATCATGGATTGTCTCTTGTTCAAAAATCACGCAGGAAAGAATCTCAACATATTTGGTGTCATCTTCAATTCCTTTCAATCTCTATTTTGACTCACTCCTATGTGCTTCTCACCAAAGCATTTCCAGATTTTTAAAGGTTTCCATTACTCTTTAAATATGATTATGAAGAAAATGTGGATGCTGAAAACGAATCAGAAGCACAGAAATTTGGTGCATAAGCCTATAATATGGACATCTCAATAAAATACGTTTTTAAGATTTCGTGTTAATGTTTAAAATGTTTCTCGTCAAGACTTATTTAGACACAGAAGAATTGGTTGTTCTAATCTCTACTGTGCAGACTTAGCCGCCCACTCATTGTAACAGTTGCTTATTCCCAGTCCAGCAGGTGAAATACAAGCGTATGAGCGATGAATCTTGCTCTAATATAATCTATACACATTTTCCATCGTGACAGTTATCCTATTAACATTCTTCTCTTTCCTATATAATTGAAAATTTTTAAAACATTCAAAATATAGTTGAGATAGAGAGGCTTTCAATGCATCAAAATGATGTTTGCTAATAGAGGACCCACTTGCAAAGAAATTTATCGTCTTTCACAGAGATGTAGTTTCAATGAAAGCCACCTCTAAAAGAAGCTACTTGCTGGTAAATAAAGAAATCAAGGCACCAACCACTCCATCATTTAGTTTACATATCTAAAGAACTCTTCTAACTTGTAAGAGGAGCTGCATAGAGAACAAGATGATGAAAATTAGAACTGGGGACGAGTCACCTACAGGATTTGGGAAGTGACTAGAAAAGTTTGGAAGAAGATAGCAGATTGATACAAAACCAAAATGGTTCTATCAGACTTTTTTACGATAAAGAAGAAGATAAATTGAAAGAAAGAGGAACAAAATCATTGCAACAAGAAAAACTTTCTTAAGAGTTTGGTATCTAATACGCATGATCCAATTTTTGTTTGATAAATTTCAAAACAAAGTTTGGAAAGGTGCTATAAAAATTGAATGCAATTCTTTGTCCCAAGAAAAAACTTGAGATTGATTGAATTACCACGGACCCACAACACCAAATGAATGCAAATGGACACACTTCAGACAAATTCAAAACAGACAGTTCATTTGAGGAATAATAATAGAGAGATACCTGTTGCAAAAGGTGCACAAAAAATAATGCATTGGTTATGAAGAGAGATTCCACTTACATCTATGTTGATAACATCAAATTTTATTAGATATTCCAGAAGAGAGATTTGGTTGCTTGGGTTCATCAGTCGTAGACTGCTCCACAAGAGTTTTCTTATTGACCCAGAAAAAGAAAAAATCTGGTCTGATTGAAAAGGATTTGTATGGGGAATTAAGCAAGTCCTAACAAAAGAATTCTACAAGGTTGATGATCACCTAAGATTTGAAGGATCTACAAATTTAATTCTGACCCAATTATGTATGGTAAGATCCATCAGGATGAGATTATAAACAATCAATGGTGATTTATGCAAAAATGTTCAAATATGTCTATAATGCCAATGGTATGATGATGTTGTCTAGAAGGTTGGATAATGATTTGATGAAAGAGTGAAGAGCTCATGCTAGAAAGATTAATGTGTACTCAAATGTCATCTGATAAGTTTACTTTGAAGACTGATACATACATGGCTCTTCAGAACCTCCCAATTATGGCCCAGATTTAGACTATAACAATGACTTCAACACAGTGATTTTCTATTCCTCTTATAGCAGCGTGCTGCATGCCATTCACTTTTGTTTTAGAAGAGTAAATTTTCATGCATAAAGAACTATTTCAAATTTATATACTCTATATTGGACATAGAAATTTTAAGAAAGATATAGCAATCACAACACAAACCATTTTGAAATAGAAAACATCAGTTTCTAACAAAAGCATATAGAAAAAATGGTTGATATTAAAATTCCCAGACACCCATTCATATGAAGTGTTACATTGTAAAGGAAGGCAATTCGTTCATAACAAAGATTCAGATGTACCTGACTACCCAACTCATTTCCAGAAAAGGCCCTTGCATACACATTGCACCCTAAAGTGAGAAAAGGCCCTGCATACACATAGTTCCAGCTTAATCTTTATAAATTTGCAAGAAATTCTAGTAGAACACAAAATCAGAGGGATATATCAAATTTTATTGATAAATAATGCTCAAATCGTAGCAGAGACAAGTAAAGAAAAAAAAAACAAAGAAAGTGGAAACATAATAAAAATACTCTATAAATGAAGCCACCTGACGAGTTTGTCGATGTCCTCAGATCATAACAAAGAAAGTAAGCATAATAAGAATACTCTATAAATAAAGCCACCTGACGAGTTTATCTTAGCAAACGGGCAGGAAGCTTGTGAACATTCCTTCTGAACCCGTGGTAAAGGTGTGAAGGCAATAATCATGAGGATCGCCATTACGAACCCTGTTATTCCCTCAACACCTTTTACCAGATCCCAATACGATGGTCGCTTTGCATCAAAGTCATCGGCAATTGGTTTGAATTTTTCTTCGGAGGCATTGATCAGCCAGGGAAAATCACAGGCCAAGTGATTTCCTGCATGTAGAAGCACTCCCACTACAATCGCTGTCGCAATGGTCTGCAAATATATAAGAAATTTTTCGTCAGAAACTTGTAATTATGTGCTTCCAATGCATAATTCATCTGATGTTCGAAATTCATATCTTGTGAAAGTTTATATTGTCGTCGAAAGAAACGAACTTTCCAAGCCTAGTGGAGCGAAGCCTTGCGATTGTATTCCTGCAAACTGGCCACGTTACATGGTAAGCCGCCGTATTCTTGTATTGAATGAACTTCCATTAAAGAGGCCGCCATAACTGATATCAGTAATGGCGGTCGTCTTTACATGGAAGTTCATTCAATGGAAGAAATACGGAAAGACACATTAATGGGAGCAGAGGAAATACCAATGCTCTGTGGCTCTGGAAAGCATCTTTTGCAAGTTAAATAAGCCGACTCTCAACAATATTCCACTGTTTCTGCGCAAACCAGGAACAGAATGAACAATACATTTTGTTAGAAATTAACGGAATGATCACACATATTGTGTCTGTCATGATTAAAAATTAGAATCACAAGAAAGAGCCCCAGTTTGGCCTGAAACGCTCTTGGTACACAGCCAAGAAATGCACATCTCCTACGTGTAAATTTGTCACACAGTTTGTGCTGCCATATCCCTTGCCCGCTGGGCTTACTGTATGGTCCCATGGGGCTTGGGCTTCTATTTTTGTGGAGCAGGAGGTCTTATGGGAAAAATAAAATTGTGTTATAGGATTAATGAGAATCTTTTTCAGAAAAATAGGAGCCCCTACCTTTTAAAAATGTTAAAAATGAATCTTTCAGCTGGTAAAAATGGAGTGGGAGTGGGGCTAGAAATTGCCCTGTATCTATACTACTTGACCCACATAAAAAAAAAAGATTCCCGCCGGAAATAAAAAAGGGGGAAAATGACATTTTCGCTGTATTTTTTGGCGGCATTTTTCATTTCATACTCTGCACAGTCAAAAACAGAGCAGCAACGACCCTGCACAGCCAAAAAAACAGAGGATCAACGACCTGCACAGCCCAGCAAAAAGCACCAACAAACAGAGGTGCATTTGTATTTTCAATTTTAAATTTTATTTTATCAAATGTTAAGTTTTATCGTTGTATTTGTTTAAGTTTTTCTGTATAAATATTGATGCCATATGAATTATTTCTTCCGGATATCTTCTCCACTACTTTTACAGTGGATTCGTCTTCATAGAGTTCTAATGGCTTGGGCATTGTTATTTGATTTTTTTCACGTCTGCACATTAGAACACTTGGTCAGCTGTAGGTTTGTACATAAAGGAGTCGGACAACACAATTTGGCTTGTTCACGTCCATTCTGAGTGACCTTGGATGCAGAGCATATAGTACTGTTCGATTGTATATTCTCTTCAATCACATCTGATTTTTTTCCATCCAAATGTTAAAAAACAAAGTTCTTCTCAATATTAACATCAGGCTGAAACTCTAAACACCACCTATGGTCCAGTGAGAAGCTAGGGTGCACTAAATAAAACCAAATAAGGATTAGAAGAGATGGCGCAGAACTCAACTCTTCATCATTGGCAAAGAGAAAATGGCAGTCTTATCAACCAAATTGAAACCATTAGTGAGTCTGTGAGCAATCTGGGTTGAAATATTTTGCATCCTATAAAGAGGATGCATAATTTATCTAGCAAAGCTATCCTGATGGATGCCAGGACTCATTCCTGCTTAAGCGTTATCTGTAATTGCCTAATGCAGACATACAATTTCTTACACAAATACATTTAGTTCATATGTTGTTGCATTCAGTTCTTAGCTAATGTGAATGATATACATTTATATAAAGGCATGTATTACAGTATTTTAATGTGATTAATTGACGAATATTTCTTGGCGTATAGCAATGGAATTAGATACAAGGAAAATACAGAATAACATTACACACATGAGATACATTGGAATTTATGGGGCGAAATCCTCTTGGAGTAGAAAAACACAATGGGAAAATGAATGGATACCATTTCTTAAACAAACCTGTATGTCTCTGACTGTGGCAGGGTGATAAAAAATCCCCTGGCATAATACCTCTGGCAGTGAAAGATGTATTTAGCATTATACAGGATGTAAGCTCAATGATATGAAAGTTTTTTATTACATTGTTTGTTTTGAGACTATTATATAATTGTTCTAAACATAGCAGCAAAAATCGTTTGGGGAAAAAATCGGCAAACCAAAAGTTCAGGATTTTTTGAAAAAATTGGGAAAAAATCGTGAAAAAATTGGGAAAAAATCGGGGAAAAATTGGATTTGAGAAAAAATGTAAAAAATAGTAGAAAAAGAGAAATGCTACTCTTTTTTGAAATTTAAGGTCATTTCCATAGCATAGAGATATAGAGAGCAAATAAAATAGAGATTTTAACCCATGAATTGTAGAAAGCTTGCATGTTGTTTATCAAGTTTATGTTTGTTAAGCTTAAAGGCATTTGTTTCTTGCTTAGGTTGTGAACTAAAGATCGTTTGGAGCACCTCATACAATAGAGTACTGTATATATGAGATATGGAATCAATTATAATGTAAAATCTTTGCAGAAATGACAATTGAAAAAAGTGGAAAAGGCTAGTGTATGAGGGAGTCATAAATGATACAAGTGACCAAAAGCTTTGAGAAGGCAATGACATGAATGAAATAAAGTGGAGGATGAAAAAGTATGATAAAAATAAAGGATTGGCTAAGGGTTAAAATCTTAGGCAGATACTCTTTAAAGTTGTGCAAGCTTGAAATCAAAGACAGTGCATTACTAGTCCAAGAGAATGGTTAAAATCTTACGTAGATACTCTTTAAAGCTGTGCAAGCTTGAAATCAAAGACAGTGCATTACCAGTCCAAGAGAATGGTTAAAATCTTAGGTAGATACTCTTTAAAGCTGTGCAAGCTTGCAATCAAAGAATGGAGTCTAAATTCAGGGTAATGCACTGTCTTTGATTTCAATCTTGCAAAATGATGTCTTTGAATTACAGACATAATCTGCATGCTTTGCATAAAAATGGGTGCGGGATTGAAATCTTTCAAGAGCTATTTTATAAGTTTTGAACATGAAGTGAAATTATTTTTAATATTCTCTATGTACAGTAAAGTGTCCATAGGCTATGCAGGTTATAGATTTAGTATTAGACATTTACATACTTTCATTTCATTGTTGCAGTCATCATCAATGAGGAACCTCATTGTTTTTCATTTTGGAATAGTACAACCTTGGACATTTTACAAGAGTTAGCCAAAAAATTAGACCTAAATATGACAACCTTGCAACCTGATAGGGGGAAGACTATAACTGATTTGACTTGACATTCTAAATGATGATTAATCTATGAAAAAAAGAGAGACAAAGTAGTATGATCATTGATTTTTGTGATGTTACCACAAATTGTTTTTTTTGGGGACCTTGGGACAAACTTGGGCCATATAAGGACTTCAAAATCTCTGGGAAAAATTCAATCAATGTTTTATTGAGGGCAATAGAGTCAAACCTATCACCTAACATCTAAGCATACAATGAACTTAAAATGATACAATAAATTTATTTACAATTTGGACTGATTTGGCATAGACTGCTCATTCTTTTTGAAAGTTTCATATGTAAAATTTTGACTAACTTGGTCATCAAAGTTAGCTTCTGAAATTTTCTTGGCATGGAGGTGGTAAATGCTATAACCATTTATAAGGTCACCTTACATAGGCACGACTAGTGAAAATGGTTGGAATTGCTTATTTTGATTAATGAAGAATCCCTTGCTTTATTTTACTATGGTTTACTTTATTTTAGGGTGTATTGACAAGACTGCAACCTTAAAGTGCAAAGTAGAAAGGAACCTATTCATGTGTGTATGTAGGGAAGACTGTAGAGTCGACGGCAGTCACCCTTAACTTATCGCGATGTTGATTTATAGCAGAAAACACACCAAAATTAGAGTTTTTAGTGTGAGAGTTGTTAGCGCAATTTATGGCATTTTTTTCACAATTTTAATGCCAAAAAAATTGCAATTTTCAACCATTTTTTGCCAGTCAACGGTCTGCAAAAAATCCCAAAAAAATCGGGGAAAAAATCGGCAAGGCTGAGGATTTTTTTAAAATCACAAAAATCGCAATTTTTTCAGGATTTTTGCTTCTATGGTTCTAAACATCATTTGAACCCTGCAAACACCTGGTCGAGAGTTTCTTTTTCATGTCTCATACTTAGAAATCTATAATGAGGTTTGCATTTTTCTCCATTCATATTTTCAATTTTGACACATATTCATACAAGTTAATCAGGAATATGTTGAATGAATGTTTTCTATATGACTGTGCTTGTGGTGAGGATGAAAATACAAGCTCTTTGAAAAATTGTACTTAACAATATTGGGTGTTTATTTGGCAATACATATTGGATAGAAAAGAGATTTTTTAACTGTTTGTATGAATGCTGGATTCCAAAAATTTAAATTACAATACATTGTCAGATTTGGGAGAATAATTTATTTATACAAATTCTTTTTGGTTTGGTAAGAAGGGAAATGTTTTACAAATGGAAAATATTTTACAAGTACAGAATGTTGGCAAGACTTTGTAGAATGGTTGGGAAATCTGTCCATTTTCCTATTTAGTGGATAATCTACAAAAAGCTGTTCATCATCCCACTCTGCAAAAACCAGTTCTTCACAAAAAATGGGCAACATAGATTTTAGACAGTCATTGTTTGACCCTTCCTCCTCAGAAAATAAAGAAACCAAATTGAGGAGATCTGCACTAAAACATCAAAAGAAAACCAGGAACCTCAAAGTTAAACTGAAGATTTTGACCCCAGAAAAAGATCACCTATACTTGTAGACATCATGTATGAGATTTTCCACTGTGTAACATTTGAGGTGGAGCAGAATGGGCATATGTACTCCTCCATAGCATCAGCCTCTTCTGAGCTAATATTTAGACATCTGCAATGGTGCCATTCTTCACAAATATCACATAAGATCCATTTCTCAGCACCATCCTTTTCTCCACAAATTGGACAATGTGGTTCATACCCTTCATCACATTCATCTTCACTGTGATAAGGAGATGCTATCTTCATCACCACAGCCTCAGAAATTTTCCTCTTTTTACTTGGCTGCCTGATACATAATTGCTTTCCTGCTAATCCTGCAGCTTCTTTTACAGCCTCTTCTACTGTTTGAAAGCTTCCAACCATACCCAGAAGAAGTCCCTTTTCTTCTTCACTCAGTCTAACTCTTGCACAGTGGAAAAGAGCTACGGCATGAAGCCATACATGACTATTGGACAATATGTATTTGGTGATATTTTTTGAGGAAAGATGCAAGATTTACAATTCACACAAATATATTTGTGATTGTAGTAAATATATACTTTGCGATTGTAGTGAATTTACATTTAGATAGTGTGTAAATGCCATCTAAATGTAAATTCACTACAATGTAAATGCAATATATGTTTGTGTAAATTCCATCTGTAAATGCCATCTAAATGTAAATTCACTACAATGTAAATGCCATATATGTTTGTGTAAATGCCATCTAAATGTAAATTCAGTACAATTGCAAAATATATATTTACTACAATCACAAATATATTTGTGTAAATTGTAAATCTTGCATCTTTCCTCGAAAAATATCATCAAAAATACATATTGTCTAAAATGGACAGATTTCCCAACCATTCTACAAAGTCTTGCCAACATTCTATACTCGTAAAATATTTTTCATTTGTAAAACATTTCCCTTCTTACCAAACCAAAAAGAATTTGTATGAATAAATTATTCTCCCAAATCTGACAATGTATTGTAATTTAATTTTTGGGAATCCAGCGTTAAAAACATCATCTTTTTTCTATCCAATATGTATTGCCAAACAAACACGCAATATTGTTAAGTACAGTTTTTCAAAGAGCTTGTATTTTCATCCTCACCACAAGCAGAGTCATATAGAAAACATTCATTCAACATATTCCTGATTAACTTGCATTAATATGTGTCAAAATTGAAAATATGAATGGAGAAAAATGCTAACCTCATTATAGATTTCTAAATATGAGACATGAAGAAGAAACTCTCGACCAGTTGTTTGCAGGGTTCAAATGATGTTTAGAACAATTATATAATAATCTCAGAACAAACAATGTAATAAAAAGCTTTCATATCATTGACCTTACATCCTGTATAATGTTAAATACATCTTTCACTCCCAGAGGTACTATGCCGGGAGATTTTTTATCACCCTACCACAGTCAGAAACATACAGGTTAGTTCAAGAAATTGTATCCATTCATTTGTCCTGAGAAAAAGCAGCTGCCAGAATAAGCCAAAGGTTATACTAAAATGAGTAATATGATTGAAGAATCAACAAAGTTCGAGACTAACTTGTAAGAGCAGAGGCTTATCTGCATTAGTTTGTTTGTGAATGTTGTTAGTAGTCTATTAGAAAGCTAGTAGTGTTAGTTTCAGTTTTTAGATTGTATCTAGATTCTAAACAAACCTCGTCAATGTATCAAATAATATGTACCGATGAGAATTCATTTTCAGCTAGCCTGTGTTCATTTACTTACAATATAATGTGTTCCAATGACTGTTCACTATGAAAACATTTGTGTATCAACACATTCTTTTTACCAAACATATTAATTTTTGAATATATACTTTATTGCAGTTCATTGCCATGGATAGGAATTTGCATCGTCCAATTCCTTCAAATCATGGCTTTAGGAGGTTCACAACATTGCTCTCACAAAACCACATAGAAGATGAAGATATTTATTCTATTGACGATGATCTCTTTGACTTTGTTCCAAGCACTCAAAGAACCAATGAAACAATCAACTCTAGTTGTCCTCCAACTACAGAAAGGGCAAATGAAGATTTTGTCACCTCAACTCCTAATGAACGATATACTAATATTTTTTTTGCAACTGAAAATCAAGATAAACCACCTTTGGTTCCTCCTACACATAAAGGAAGGACAGATGGACCATTGCAAACACCATAGTACTTATTGAAGCAAAATGAGCTGAAAAAGACACACTAGATTTAATAGTGGTGCAATGAAGAAAACTACAACTACTATTGAAAAGTGGAAAACTATGAAAGACTATTGTTCTCAGCATGGTGTCTTTAAAACAGTAAATCAGTGTCAAGATCGATGGGAACATATCTTGCCAGATTATAAAAGAATAAGGGATTATGAATCACATATTCCCTTTGGCCATGATAGCTATTGGAATATGACAAGTAGAGAGAGAGCTGAAAAAAAACTTCCACCAAACTTTCCAAACGAGTTTATGGTTGCAATGGAGGCCAGTTTTGGTAGTGATAGAGCAATTGATCCCAGTAACATATGCATTGATACTTTGGACAACAGCTACACATTTGGTGACAAAAACTCCTCTCCAAGTGAAAATGTTCCTATTGATGAATTTGATATAGCTTGTCAAGGGTCACTAAACACTGATAATGAAACAAAAAAAGGTTACAAGGTAAGAAGCAAAAATTAGTATTGAAAAGCAATGGAATGAAAGATACAATTTTGGAAAACAACAAATTGGTTGTTTCCACATTATAGATTGTTGAAGAAGGTCGTATGAAATGCCATAAAAAAGAGTATGATCTTATGGAAAGGCGATTCAGAAAGGAAGAATTAAATGATGAAAAGCTGATTAAGTTGGAGGAGCAAAAGGTTGTTGTGCAAATGAACATGGTTGTAGCCTTAAATTCTATTGGCCAAGCAATGTTAAAAAATTTTGAATCATTTTCAACTGAGAAATGATTTGTCATTTTGTTTAATGTTTGTATTTAAGGTTAGTGTTTTGTAGCTTCAAGAGCTATTTTCTTAAATAAAATGTAATCAAAGCAGGTTGGCCTCTTGTTTCATAAACAAAATTATATTTATTTCTAGGTCGGCCCTAGAAAGGAGGGTGCCTAGCTTTGTATATAAAGAGGATGAAGTCCTCTCATTTGATCAAGCAATCATTCCATTCTAAATTAGAATATCTTCAGCAATAGGTCGAATTTTTCAAGCAGTAGATTTCATTCAAGAAGAAGTATTATCATTCACTTCAAGGAGAAGTGACATATCTTATTGTATAAGACTCGGCCTTGTTTAGGGCCTGATTTTGTATGCAGTCTTCTACACTTTTTCATTTGATATATAAGAGATCATTTTGCTGGGTTTTTCTCCTTCGAGTAGAAGGGTTTTCTCAGGGTAAAATTGTTGTGTTCATTGATCTGTGTTTTGTATTTCTGCTTATTGCATTTCTGATACTCAAACTAACATGGTATCAGAGCGAGTTTAGAAAAGATCTGATCAGATTTGGCTAAGGCGTAATAAGACAATTTCCAGAAATTATCAATTTGGAGGGTTGTCGTTCAAAGGTTTGTAAGGAGCCGTTTGAATAAGGAAATCATGGGAGAGGAATTTATTCCCAGCGATGTAAAGAATGAATAAAGACTTTGTGTTTCGTAGGGAAGATGGAGGGGCTGTATCATTTTATGAATCAATACCTATGTGTCGAATAGAGTTGTGAATAAGTGTCTAATTATTAGTTTATTGGGAAAACGTCATTCCAAGTATTGGACACCTGTGTTAGCGTGGGCTTGTATTTGAGAGGATTTAATAATCAACTTATACTGTCGACTTCCATAAGGATTTGAATTTTGAATGCCGCCGCTGCTTTGGAGATTTTAATGGTATATGGTGTGTGATATTAGGACTAAATTTTATATCCGTGTAAATGTAGGTTTGGAGAAGTTAGTTAATGGCCCGATACAAAACTATTTTTCTATAGTTTCAGATTATAGTTTGGGAATCTTCGGTGAAGCATAAAAACAATAAGAAATCAGGGTCGAGCCTGTCATGGGGATTGAATGAAAGAGGAGAGAATAGGCAAAAGTATTGGAGTTTCCGTTCAAATACAAGGGTGACGTTTGGTCTTGCCTACTGGAATTGAAGATTATACATAGCCGCCTTCTTCAATTGGAGTCGAGATGATATGAAGGCAGTTGAAAATTTGAAGAGTGACGAATTCTTTAAAATTGAGGATGACAGGAGCAGAAGAATCTCAATTCCTAGTAGGTTGCATTTGTGATGGGAATGATGAACGAAAAATTGAATTTGAGAGACAATTCACGTTAGTTATATAAGCATTATCGTTGGAAGGATTTACCCTAACGGGAGTTTGGGACCTGTTAGTGGGAGTCTTAATATTTCAGTCGGGTGACATCTATATCTCCTGGAAGCCAAAATTATTATTCTCCTATATGAAGTGTGCCACTCATGCTCAGGCCAGCTGGAGAACTGACGTGGCCTAGGAGTTGATCAAGAAAAGTCTCTTTGAAATTCTGGAAGATTTTCAGTGAAGTGTGGATTTCAATGTCTAGCTTTGAGTTTCAATCTGGGCACGGGTCTAATGTGGTGTGGTAAATAATATGGCTGGGTGTTTATATTATTAATCCTGGCGATAATTTTGGTTCGCTTTCATTAGCTTGGGTTTCCAGTGGTATCCGTGACTCCATACTGCAATTTGTAGTGCCTGAAGCATATTCTGTGGAAGTGATCGACCGACCTATACCTTCCTATAGCAGAAGTTAGAAATTCATGACTTGTAATGCTTGTTCTATGCATGTGAACTGGGTTTCGATAAGAAAGTCTACACTTAGTTCATTGAATGGCTGTAACCACATCAGTAATACCTCTAAATTCTAAAGCTACTGTATCAGTCACTATTTCTTCTGAGCGTCGAGTCCCTTTATTATTGTTCAAAAAATCATGCTAGCAGATGGTTATTATCAAATTATGTTTCAAAGTCTTATATTGTTGGAACTCTATGGAATTTGGAGATTGAATTAAAACTTGGACTGTTAGCTGGAGTGCAGCTATTGTAAATTGAAGTTGGATAGAGGTAGCACTTCGGTTAACGAAACATCAATGGTGGATCATGTTGGTGGTGAGTTGGGTGGTACTGTTGGTTTGGCTTCAAGTTGCTTGGGTGTTGGAAGTAAGGCTGTGATGCATGCTCAATGATCACCAACCAACACATAGCATCCAACTCCCAACTTTTCTGTTTTTCTTCATGCTATCCCTGCATGCTGGTACAGGTCGTGGAGATCGTCTTGGAGGGGATCATTATAGTGGTGGTCGATATGGTGAAAGAGACTGTGGTGTTGATAGCAGGGAAAGATATGGAGATCGAAATCTGAAAAGGCATCACTGAATTGATCAACAATAAAGAGATAAGTATTTTATGTTTGTACCTTTGAATAATGATCTTGAATTTAAATAATCATGTAGTTAATAATAATTCATGCAATAACATTGGGAATAATGAATCATGTATGCTACTAGCATTGGTCTGTATATTCCTCTTCAGGGTAGTTTGATTTTATGAACTATTATTAATCTCTCTAAAATGCAGGATGGATCGAGGAGCAAAAGGATGATGAGAGATTGCATAAAGAATTCAAAGGGAGGAAGAGTTTGAGGCATTCTATGAGGAAGTCCTATCGGCTGGAGAAATGAACAAACATGGAGACATAGCTTGCAGCCATGGGACTGAGTTGGTGGCACATAACTCTCTTGATCCTTCACTGGAGACATCTTTCGAGGGCACAAGGTTGGGCCAGCCTTGGATGGAGAGTTTACATCAACAAAGAAGATTGAGAAAGATGAAGATGCTAAACAATGGAGAACCTATACAAATTGTCATTGTGATCAACTACTTCGAAGTGGAGGAAATGTCATTCAGAGGGAGTTAAATTCCAGAAACGAGTTGAGAGCATGTCCGGGAAAATGATTAAGGTTCTGAGATTAGTCAATGGAGGGGAGTTCACTTCCAAAGGATTTCTTTGCAATCTCTGAGGCAAAGATCAAGAGGGAGTTTTGTGACTCACTGAGAAGAAGTGAAGGTGTCAGCTAAGTGGGTTGTAGTGTTGCAAGGATAGGTGCTAAAGTCCTTGGAAGACCTCTTTAGCTGCATAGAACAAAATTACACAAGACAGTCAATCTGGATTTGACATTGGTAGCTCCACAAACCTATTCAGAATAGGGTGATTTGGGATGAGGTAGAGAAGGACAGTCCTGAATTCTCGCAAGTCAATAGTGTCAGAGGTGTGTTGGAAATCATTCCTCTAAGGCAAGCATTGCAGACAATCTTGGGCGAGGAGGTTAGGAGGTTGATGCAAGTACTTGGAGCTTCAGAGGGAGTCACATCATCATGAAGATTTGTTGTAATGTATATTTCTCTGAGACAAAGAAATATGAGGTGAAAGCCCTTGTAGTGTATATTTCTCTAAGATGGAGAAATATGAGATGAAAGCCCTTGTAATGTATATTTATCTGAGATGGAGAAATATGAGGTGCAAGCCCTTGTTCATCTCTGAGACTGAGATGAGACATCATGTTGAGAGACTCCATGACGACATCACGTTGAGAGACTTCGTGATGAACCCTTATACATCTTTGAGACTGAGATGTGTTTCTTTCTACACATGGGAGTAGCCATTGTGGATGTCATGCTGAGAGACTCCATGACAACATCATGTTGAGAGACTTTGTGATGAACCCTTGTACATCTCTGAGATTGAGATGTGTTACTTTTCACACATGGGAGTAGCCATTGTGGACGTCATGTTGAGAGACTCCATGATGACATCACGTTGAGAGACTCTGTAATGAACCTTTGTGCATCTCTGAGACTGAGATGTGTTTTCCACAAATGGGTGTAGCCATTGTGGACATCATGTTAAGAGACTCCATGATGAACTCTTGTACATCTCTGAGACTGAGATGTGGTTTTTCACATATGAGTGTAGCCATCGTGGGCGTCATGTTGAGAGACTCCATGATGAGGATGTTTGAAAATACCTCCCTAGCTAAGAGGGAGTGTTAGTGTTTTGTAGCTTTGGGAGCTATTTTCTTAAATAAAATGTAATCAAGGCAGGTCGGCCTCTTGTTTAAAAAAATATATTTATTTCTAGGTCGGCCCTAGAAAGGAGGGTGCCTAGCTTTGTATATAAAGAGGATGAAGTCCTCTCATTTGATCAAGCAATCATTCCATTCTAAATTAGAATATCTTCAGCAACAAGTCGAATTTTTCAAGAAGTATTA
Organism: Sequoia sempervirens; assembly: GCA_007258455.2. Lineage (NCBI taxonomy): Eukaryota > Viridiplantae > Streptophyta > Pinopsida > Cupressales > Cupressaceae > Sequoia > Sequoia sempervirens. Next base: position 14,197 of record VDFB02343781.1, on the reverse strand, counting down.
TCATTCGCTTCAAGGAGAAGTGACATATCTTATTGTATAAGACTCGGCCTTGTTTAGGGCTTGATTTTGTATGTAGTCTTCTGTACTTTTTCATCTGATATATAAGAGATCATTTTGTTGGGTTTTTCTCCCTCGAGGAGGGTTTTCCTAGGGTAAAATTATTGTGTTCATTGATCTGTGTGTTGTATTTTTACTTATTGCATTTATGATCCTAAAACTAACAGTATTTAAGTAATATGCAAAGAACAATTTGTATTTCAACTGTATTTCAATACAATGAATTTTGAGGATGAATTTTTCTATTAGCATTTTTTCCAATATCTGTAAAGTTTCAAGTGAAGTATTAAAAACATTTGACATTTGGGATATTGTAGCAAATACATTGCATTTCTTTCTTTGTTCAATATTGTTGTTTCTAAGGCATATATCTGTTATGTTTGTTCATTTGGCGATGCTTAGCATAAACAACATAAATAATCTATTGCCCTTTGTTGGAAGAATAATGTAGATTTTAACAGACGTCAATTCTAAAGTAAGATCAGCAGACTGAATTAGTAGTATATTTAATGTTTTTGAATTAGTGCTTACAAACTCTAAGCTTAGTTCCACCTAGTTTATGCATTTATTATTTTCCTATGATGGGCCCAATGAAAGGAATCACATACTTCATTCAAGTTATCTATATAAGGAGCTGTAGTCTACAATACAAACATGAGATTCTTCGTGATGATGGATATGGTGTTGTGATTTGAAATGTTAATTTGAAATAATCATCGTGGATTTTTTTTTAAATATTGTCTTCTCATATTATGGACAGTAAAAGCCTTGAGTCTTTAATATCAAACTATAATTTTGTAATGTCCTCTATCACATTGTTTGGGGTTTTAGTTTCTTGCTATGTATGCAATTTTTGCACATTGTATTTTCTAGTGTAAATCCAAATGCTCTTCCCCTTTGCATATTAAAAAACTGATGGCACAATTGTTTTCAATTATTGTTGAAAGTTTGTTAAGTAAAATTCATGCATACTCTCAAAAGAACACTTGCAAAAATAATATCATTCCTTTAGTTATTGACGCTTAATTTAACCCCACAATATTATTAAATCCAAATGTGAAGCATTTGCACAAAAGAGTCAAAGATGAAACTGCAATCATTCAAATGACAACCCTATTATCAAACCTTTTCTGAATCACAGATTGTATAAACATTTATGAACGTACCGCCCCTTAATATGGTTTCACTCAAAATCTACTCTTGCCTTTAAGGTTGAATAAGGATAGTACAAACGCTCTTTCAACTTTATGTACCACTAGAATTTTTTTTTCCAAAGAACCTCTTGCTGACATCTGAAAAACACAAATTTATATGCTTATGCTTCTAGGCACTATAAATTTGCATGGCTTTAACCAGATTAACTTGGCCTTGCATAAGATATCTATAGTATTATATTCAAGCAAGCATTTATGCAATCTTTTTCTACTTTTCCAATCAAGTAAAAAAGAACAGAAATATTGATAAGAAAATGACTTCTATCCTATTATGAAAAGTCAATAAATCATTCCTTCTGAACAAAACTAAAACTTGCAAATAAACCAAATTTCTACCATATTAGAAATTAAAAATATTGATGGATGCTCTGCAAACAACCACTCAAACCTGCTAATGAGTTCTTCCTTAACATAACAAAGATAAGCAAAAAGTACTTGGGGCAGCATAGCACAACTGGGAAAATTCCCAATATCTACACAAATTTAAATGATCATGATATCATTGTAGTTCATAAAAACAGAATATTGGAAATCAAATCAAATAATGGAGATTTAAGAAAATAAGAATGGTTCTCCATAAAAGTCCAACTAAAAGCTATTAAAGAATTACATGAAACTTTTTAAAACTATATACTGAACTCATGACCTCACATTAAATTTGGACAGTCATAATGAATGTGAGATTAGTATGACCATATCTAAAAACATTGTATAACCTTGTTCTTACTATTATTTCTCTGCCATGTTCTTACCATTCTTATATTAGCCTCACAAACTTATTTAACCATATTCATAGACATTAAAACATTGTATTTAATGTTTTTTTGCTTTTTTTTTGGTTTGGTAGGGTGGAGATCATAATTGCACAATGAATTCCAGTTCAACAAAAAAAATGAAATTTGTTCTTCCCCATGTGATCTTTGACTTGTCACATCAAGTCACGTGTGAAATCTAACCCTCTTCTAATCTTCATTAATTTGTCTAATCAAGTACTTGCACAACCTTAATCACCTAATCAAGTCAACCCTATTAAATGATTTCTCCTTTTGGACAAGGCATCTCCATTCCCCATGTGAATTTTTAATCCTCCAATGCATTTAAAGCATTTAAAGGAATTTTAAATTCCTTCTCTCATCCCCATGAGAATATTTGAGGAATTTTTAATTCCCCACATGTCCTCTCACCCACATGGGGACAAGTACCTCCTTTATGAGGAGATCTTGTCCCAATCCCAAGGTACTATGTAGCCTCTCCATGTCATGTACTATCCTTCCACCTCATGTACACATCACCCTTTTTGAGCCACTTCAAATGCCGCATGTCAAGATGTGAGGGCTTTTGGGTTCTCAACTCACTTTAGCCCTACATATTGATCTTGGTGGCTCAATCTTGACCATCTATTTCCCTAGAGATTTCCAAAATCTCTATAAATACCCCCTCTTTTCTCTCATTTTGGGGAGATCATGCATTGTAGCCAAACTCTTGCAAAATTTTCCTAGAATCCATACTTAGCCATTTTCATGCTTGCATCCACTTTGATCCATTATCATATCATCACCTATCTTACATCTTGTGCCATCCAAGGAGCATACAACACCGAAGATCGAAGGGCCAACCAAAGGATTGATTTGAGACAAGGTAAAATGTTCCATTTGTTGTTTTTATTTTGTGTTGAATCCAACTAGGCTAATCTTGAGGTGTAGGTTGTTTTTAGTGTTATTTGCATTACTTTGTTTGCTACTCATTTTCTAGCACATAGAATCGACCTATCACAACATCAAATGTTGTTCAATTGGAAATACAGATTTGGAGTGATCTTCAAAATTTAAACAATATACAAAAAAAATTTAAGCAGCATAGAATAGATTTCTCTGAAATAGGACAATCATCAAACATGGACTTAGATGATATGGAAACAGTGCTTCATGCAATCACTTCTGAGTCGGAAAGTGACATTGTTGAAACTAATTTATCTGGTTCTCAATGGGAAGGAAGAATTCAAGGTGAGTGGTATATCAAACCACGCTCTTTACATTGGTGGAACGACTACATTTTTCAAGTTAGATGTGATGATGAATGTTTCCGTAGCATTTTTAGGTTTCCATATGCATTATTTCAAAATCTTTGTGAAATTTTGAATGATGACCTAAAGCAAGGTGAAATACCATATTCATTTGCTACAACTTTCCAAAATAGGGTCCTTCCAGTTGAGAAACAGGTTGCCATTGCATTTTTACGATTGTCATTTGGAATGACAATGGTTAACATTAGTGAACTATTTGGTTGTGGAAATTCAACTGTGGTAAGAGTTGTAAATAAGTTCATCAATGTCTTTTATATTCGATTTTTAAATTATATCCAATGGCCTAGTAACCAAATGGCACTTGAGCGTGTAAAAGAAGGATTTCATCTAAAACAAGGATTTCCAAATTGTTGTGGAGCTATAGATGTAACTCACATCCAATTTCATCTTCCACCCAATGAGTGTCCCTTTGATTGGTATGATCGTGATCATAACTATAGTATGCCATTACAAGCAATTGTTGATAGTAATATGTATTCCATGGATGTCTTTACAGAATGGCCTGGTTCTGTAAATGATTCTAGACTTCTATGAAATTCATGATTTTATAAACTGTGTGAAGGTGGACAAAGAATAAATGGTCATCTAGTGTCAATTGACTCACTAAATATGAGAGAGTACATTATTGGTGATGGAGGATATCCATTGTTGACATGGTTAATTACACCATTTAGTGGAGGTCTAACAACAAACCAATCAAAATTCAATTTTAAGTTGTCATCAACACGCATTGTGGTAGAGTGTGCATTTGGAAGGCTAAAGAGGATGTGGCAAATTTTACAATAAAAAATGTGGCATCCAAATTTGAAAATGGTTCCAAAAGCCATTGTTTTTTGTATATTGCATAATATGAAATTAGAAATTGTGCAGGATGAAGATGATACATATGAAGATGATTTTGCTCAGAATGGAACAAATATGCCAACCAATGAATTAGCTGATCCAGTTGCAACACTTGCTCAAGAAGCATTAATGACTTTTGTAAATGTTGATATGAATAATGTAGACATGTAGAGCCATAAAAACAAAAAGCTTAATTGATTTTGTATGGATGTAATAGATCTCAAGACATGTTTTCAATTTTGAATTACTTTTGTAATTTTTTATATTATTTTTGTTAATTTTTTCTCCTTATATGAATCCTGAGATTTCTATGTGGGAGATAAAAGGCCTCAAATTTTTGTTTCTCTTTTGAAATGAATTTATAAATTGTACAAATGATGTTTTTGAGAACTAATCTAGTGATCTGTAGAATTAGAGGAACTCTCTTTTTCTCTTGGCTTTAAGGGTTAAATGCTATTAAGAGTAAGGTAGTGTGATATCCTCAGAGGGAACAAATATAGTTTCTACTAATCCCCTACTTCTTGTTGATTTGTGAGTGAAAGCAATGACTGATAGAGTGCATCATGCAAGCAAGCCAGGGGTACAAAACCTTAATGGTGCATACACTAAGGGTCATGCTTATGGAGCTGCCTTTCCCAGATACAAACCACAACCTACAAAGAAGAGGAGAAGCCACAACTGCTTGTGTTGCCTCTGATTTTTTATAATTGTTGCCATTCTGATTAATTATATTTATATAAATAATAAATGCATATATACACATACATGCATACATATATATTAAAAAATATAAAATTATTTTAGTTTAGTTAAATTATATTCTTTTATATAACTATTTAATTTACTTCATACATGCATGAACACAAATTTTAATTATTACTCTTAACATAAATGGTTTAATCAAGGCAAGCTAGTAAAAGAAGAGAAAAAGAAACAAAAAAATATAATCCATTGTTTTGAATTTTTTCTAACCCCATTTCAATTAGTAAGGAGCATTCAATTCACTGCTTGAAAAAAAAAAGATGATTGAAGAAAGAAAGATGTAGGCAAATGCAAATGTGAGTAATTATTGTGTTGTTGTTTTGATGCAGTTGTGTTGGGCTGTGTGTTAGAAGAATGTTGTTGTTTTTAGGGATAGTGAGTTAAGATGGGATATGTAGAGCTTTGCTTTGGGAGTATACTACACTCGCATTCATTTCATTTTATTGAATTTACTTCTCTTGGAGGATTGTTAGACTTTGGTCATTTAGTGTAGTGTATCTCCAACATATGTTTAATAAAATAAATAATTTAAATTCAAGAGCATGTCTTTTTGATAAAGTTTTTGTTGCAAATTAATGGATAAGTATTGGATACAGAGGCTATCACTTTACACAAAGGCATTTTATCTTGTAAGAATAAATATATTGAGTGAATGAGAGGCACTATCCACATTTTATATTTTAATTTAATCTAGATTGATAGCCTTTTACAATTAAGTTATATAAAAATAATAATGTGAAGAGAAATTTAGAGTGCTTGTGGTCATTGTTGTTGTAGTGTTATGGCTACTGTACAAGACCCAAAAGCCCAAATTCTTAGTGGGTACATTTCAAATCTCCAAATTTAGTGATTAAAAGGTAATAAATGGAAGTTTTGGAGCCAGGACATGGAGAATGTTAATGGTTTTCTAAGGTTTAGGTTTCATATGGGGGAGATATGGTGCAAGGGATTGCAAACTACAACAGATTGGAGAATATTGGTAGTCTTTACTTCATTTTTTAATTTGTTTGCTATTGTTGTGTGGAACAGATATTGTATGTTATGTACAATATTTTCTTGTCATAGTGAGAAATGCATTAAGGCTTCTACCTTTGTAGATGGAAAATACTCTAGAAAATAATTGTGTCTGTAAGGAGTAGATGAAATTTGTAAGATCTCTTCCTGATCTCATTAGCAGACATATTTGTCCTTTGCATCTGACATAAGATATTCATATCATGATGCCCATGATATTGTTCATTTATTGAAAATAAAATTAACTTCATTGATTATGTTTTCATGGATGTTTTGTTTTATGGGACAAAATCATGATGGTGTAGTTTTATGCTCAAGTATTTTGGGTTTGGCCTGCAAGGGCAAGGGAGATTCCCATTCATTCCCACTGTGATGCAATCCTTATACTTGCAGGCCCACATCTATGAAACTGTAGTATGTTTGGGTAGCTAATGGTCCCAATTCAAATATTCCTCTAGGCTGCTATGCTATTAGGAGAGAGGGGGATATGGTGTTTTTTTCTTCAATGTTAATTTATGTATTTTTTAAATATTAATTTTTGTTATTTTGATTATTGTAGACACAATGCACACAATGTTGTAAGGAAAAAATTGATTTTTTTTTAATAATGAGTGATGGTCATGCTCATTAGTTTAAAAAAAAAATTGAGCTTAAATTTTAAAGTAGAATTGCAACATTAAATCCATGGGACCACCAACTTCCTCAAATTTTGGAGCTTAAAATTTTAAGAGCAGTGCAATACTAAATTCATGGGACCACCAGCTTCCCTATATTTCAGAGCTTAAAATTTTAAGCAAAATTGCAACTAAATCCATGGGACCATGTACTTTAAAATATTCCTAAAAAAGCTAAGTAGCACCCATTGAGACTTTTAAGGAAGCCCCCATCCATGGGATTGGACCCTTAACCAGCACACTCTAAGTGTTGACTGGAGATAATTTTCACATTAATTTTGTGTATTGGAAATAGTTTGAACAACAAAAAGCTACAAAGTCAAGGTGAAAAAGACAATATACTATTGCAATGATCCCTTCTTACAATATCAATATTGTTTTACCCCCCCTACAAATATTTACTATTAGATTTTTACATTGTTCACAAGATTACAAAATAATACAATCATGTACAACATAAAAGCAAAAATAACTAGCTACATGTGACCTGCAAAAAAACACAAAGTGAGAAGAACAACTATACTATCGGGAGTGTTTGTGCCGCCATGAGAGCCCGATCTTCTATGAAGATCTAAGATACTTGTCTAACCTGTGAGGTGTTAAATCTGTAGACCATACAATGACCAAGGGAAACTTGCTACTTTCCAAGCCAAAAACCAGTGCAAAAAAGAAGATGTGTGCCACTACAGACCATCTGGACCCCTACGCCCTGAACCTTTGAGCCTTTGAAATGAACTTGCAGCTTCAATCTCCTCCCTTGAGAATTCTTCGATGCTAAGAAGAGGAGGAGCCCCCACACCTTGCTCATTGTTTTCCACCTTTTCATTGAATTCTTTATGAAAGAGCTCCAGTGCTCTAAGGAAGACCTATGTGGTATGCTGCCACCCCTGTCCAAAGTTTACCTCTTGAAGGTTTAACATAATTGTGCCATATTCTATCAACTTTAGAAACTTTGTTCTAGACACTTTGACCATGAGAGCAACCTGCATAGCAATATATGAGAGGGTGAGTCTTTTACAAGACTCAGTAAGTGCACGCCTGACCCCACAAAATTTATCCTCATTTCTCTTTTTCCGAATAAACCAAAGGATTTCAATTGTAAGAAGATTCCAAAACAACATTAGGCCTTTTCTATATTTATTAAGAATCAGTAACAAAGTTCTTTCTGGTCTTAAATTATTGTTTTTATCCCAAATACATTGGTTTTTGTAAAATAAGCTTCATACTTCCCTTGTAAAGAAGCATTCAAAGAAGATATGGTTTACTATTTCAAGGACTTTGCAAATGCTACAAATCTCAATTTCTTCTAATTTGCAATTGATTGGTAGTCTTTTCATTGTTAGAAGCCATCGAAAGTGAGCCTTCTTAGGCTCCAACACATTTGACCAGCAGTTTTTGAAATTTTTTGTCCATTCGCTCTTACTCAATTTCATCTTCCAGGCTTGGTTTAGGTATGTATAGATGTCATGCTAACTGATAAGAGAATTATATATCTTCTTTACACTAAGCTTTGAAAGCTTAGATCCATCGCTCCACCTACAGTCTTTAAATTGATCGGATTCAACTTATATTGATCAGAGTCAACCATATGGATGGCATTACGAGGGATTTCCTTACAAGCCTCCTTTAGGACTGAGAATGTTCTCTAGTTTGAGGTAGGAAGATTGAAAACCATGCTGAGTTGGTTCCAATATCTCAGGACCTCCTCATCCAAAATATCTGTAAGGTATTTGATACCTTTATTTTCCCAAGCCTTAGTTGAGCAACCTTGTTTGAGCGCCAAAGGTTTGCCATTATGGCAAAGGTTCCACCAAATTGACTTATGTGCATAGACTGTGCTATCAGAGACAACTTGGGTGTTTTGGATGTGTTCTTTTATGAATTCCCATGCCTTCCAAAGGCTCTTGAAGACCAAAGACCCCTCAAGATTTATTGCATACTTGTTGCATATGAGATCACACAATGGAAGTCCTTTCCAGGACTTTGCATGTTTGGGGGCTCCCATTTTAATGTTATTCCTGATTAGGATTTTCCACGGTTCATCCTCATCTAGGGCCTTTAGGATCCATTTTAATGCTAGAGCTATGCCTTGTAATTTGAGATCTTTTAGCCCCAAGCCTCCTGCTTTGCATCGGCAACACCATTCCCACCTTACCGAGTGCTTCTTTTTCTTTCCCTTCCCATATGACCAAATAAAGTTTCTGATTTTCCTCTATAGCTCCTCAACCTGATAACTGCTAAAAACCCAAACATAGGCGAAGTAAATATTGTATGAGGCCAAAATTTTCTGACACACCTGAATTCTCCCTGCCAAGGAGAGGAACTGCCTATTCCAAGTACCAATCTTCTTATCAATCTTTCTATGTATCCAAATCGACATCTCCCTTAGGTCTGGGTTCATAGCAAAGGGAATGTTGAGGTACCTAACCTATCTTTGGGGACCACCCCATTGCATGCCAAACTTAGTCAACCACTTTAGGGGTTCTTCCTTCCAACCAAGCACTATTGATTTAGTAACAAACACTCTTGCTCCAAAGGCTGCACATAATGTGTCTAATTTTTCCATTATATTAAGTTAAATTTTTCTTCATCTAACAGAGGAAACAAGGTTGTATCATCTGCAAATTGGATGTTAATAAGGTCCTCATGATTTGGCAGGGAGATACCTTTTACTCTTGGTGTTCCCCTATCAGACCTAAGGATGAAGTGTAGGGCATCTGCTGCAATCACAAACAAGGCTAGAGCCAAGGGGAATCCTTGCCTAATGGACCTTTCCAGGGAAACCTCCTCTGTGAGAGACCCATTGATGTCCACCTAAGCCACAACATCTTTGAAAAGAGTGGCCACCATTTTACCAAAAGCATCAGAAAATCCCAAGGCTTCAAGAATTAGGCTGATAAACTTCCATTCTATCCTATCATATGCCTTCTCAAAGTCTAACAACACCATTGTTGCTTCTTGGTTTGTCACTTTTTCCCACTCCATAGCTTCCTAGCTAGTTATTAGATTCTCAAGGATGTACCTATCTTTGATTAATCATGTTTGGGTGCTGCTTATGAACCTCAGGAGGATATTCACTAATCTTTTGGCCAAGAGCTTAGGAAGGATTTTGTAGGATACATTTAACAAGGTTATCAGTCTCCAATTCTTAATTATGGACTTATCACCTTCCTTGGGCAATAGTATTATGATACCTTTATTAATGTTTCTCCCTAGAGTACCTCTTGCTAGGGCCTTTGTGTATATAGAGTGCAGATCATCAACTATCCAGTTGCTAAATGTCTTGTAGAATTCAGCTGGGAGGCCATCTGCCCTAGGTGTTTTGTCATTCTGTAGTGAATTGATTGCATTTTTAATTTCATCTTTTGAAATGTCTTTGCTCAATTCAATTGCTTCATCTTTCATTATCCTATTAGGGACTATGCCTTTTATTAGTTCCCCTGCATTGGAACATCCATCCCCTTTGCATTTAGAGGAAAATAGGTTCTGATAGAAGCTGAAAAAATGCCCTTTTATGCCTTCTTGGTCTATGAAGACTTCTCCATCCACCTAAATATGTTTAATTTTCTCTTTAATTCTTTTATCTTTGAGCAGCCTGAAAAAAATATTTGGTCGCCTTGTCCCCACTCTCCAACCAATTGAGTTTGGATCTCACTTTAAGCCCCTGGATCCTAAAATTTTGGATTTTCCTCAAGGAATCCTTGGTAATTTTGAGTTTGTTCCCAAGATCAATGTCTTCAGGAACCTTCTATAGACAAGCCTCCACTTGCATCAATTCTTCTTGCAAGAGGCCTTCTCTCCTTCTTCTGTCTAAGGCATTTTTTCCAATCACTTGGAAGAGAGATTTCCACCCCCTTGTGTTTAATTCCCATATTTCTATCACACTTATGTTTTTATAGAGTCCTTGATTGATCTTTCTAAGGGACAACACCCCATCCACACGGTCATGGTCTTGAAGAAGATTTGTGTTGAGGATGAATCTATCCCCTTTCTTCTTGGTCACTTTACACCTTGATTTGAGTAAGAACCTTGCTCTTATGGGGTGATGGTCTGACAAGGTGGAGGGGCGAACCTCAACCTTACACCCTTCTCTCAATGTATCTGTTAGAAAAAAAAATTTGTTTAGATAGAATCTATCAAGACAACAATATATTATTTTGGGGCCTTTCTGTAGGTTACACCAAGTGAACCATATACTTGTGAGGTCCTTTTTTAGTCCTTCAATTGAATCCTCTAGGTTTAATTTGGATTTCATTCTTGACCAAAAAAAATTCTCATTTCCTTTCCATTCCATGTTTATTCCCCCACATTTGTCCTCTTTGTTCTCTACCATGTTGAAGTCCCCTCCAAGGATCCAGGGGATGTTTTCCAAATTGCCAAGCCAGCTCCATAGCTTGCACCTTCCATTATACTCATTTGGAGCATAGATGGAACACACCCCTATCACTTGGTCTTCTAACTTGATTTTGATCCAAACAACCCTGTTACAAGGGGAGGTACCCAAACTAGTGACAAGGTGACTCCATTTTTTTGGAGATAAGCACAATTGCCCCACCTTTCCCCTTTTCATGTTGGGTGGAAAAGTGTGCAACATCCCTCTAGATGTATAAGAGACTTGTTTCAAGTGAAAAACCAGTTGATTTCAATTCCTGAAGTAGGACCACATCTTTGATTTTTCATTGCCTAATGAACCTTCTCACTATATGTTTCTTGTTAGGGGAGTCAAGTCCCTATACATTCCAAGAGATAATGTTAAGGGCCATCTAGACCAATTAGAGAGTCAACCTCTTTTTCGGGCCTAAAGGCCTCGAAGAATTTGGGGACCTTGGTTTCAGTTTCCATCCTCTTGGGTATCAGGCTTGCACTGACAACACTTAGTTTTTTTTCTCTTTTTTTTTCTTTAATTTCCCTTTCCCAATTGGAATTATGGATCCTTCCTCTTTCTTTGGCCTACCAGGCCTCCTCCTACCAGGAGGGTTGGAACCATTCTCAATAAGCATCCTAACAGAAGCCCGGGTGGAGAGGTTGTTGGCTTCAGGATTGTCTTCCCAGGGGCCATCTCTAACTTTTCCTCTCCCCCTAAGCCACCAACTTCCCGCATACCCATACCCAACTCAGCAGCATCGGTGGATTGGTTATTAGAACCATTGTGGCCAGCCATCTTTCTCAAACTCTTGTGGTTAGACAGGCCTACCACCAGTCCAACAGTGCCACTAACCTGTGCATCGGTAGGCAAGATTTTGGTTTCATAGGCGGACACAATGTATTTTACTTTCACAGGACTTCCTCGATTAGGGATGACCCCCACATTATCAATTTTCTTTATGTCCACAACCCCATTTTTCTTTTTTAATTTCTCCAATGCAAGTTGTTGTGCATTTTTCCATTCTTTGGTCCCAGACAGATGACCTAATCTCGGGTTGCCCATATGAATCTCTCCATTAGTTTCCATGTTCTCGGAGACACCTTGCTCAAACTCCTCAGAGAAATGAGAAGATGTTTCAGAGAACACATCTCCCATTAGGGATTCCCTATCCATAGAGTTAGCACAAGTTTGAGGGGCTTCCATAGTTTCATGGTCATTTACAAGAAGGCTTCCTATTTTGCTCAATTATTGATTTAGAGTTTCCACTGCCTTTTTGATTTTCTCATTATTTGTATTCATGCTTGAGTTTATAGTCCCATGAATTGGGCTTTCTTTTGCTACATCCCCACATAGAGCGTCACGATTATTAGGAGAATCTTTGGTGTGGGTGAATTCATCTCCCCTCATGACCACCTGTTCTTGCACCCCAGCCACTTGTTTTTGTTTCAAGGGTTTATTTTAATGAGCAGGTAGTTTTTTATCATATTCCCTTCTTTTCTGCAAAGATAACAAGAATTTAGGCCCCCGAGCAATTCCAGGGCACAATCTGTGACTCCATTATCGAGTTTTAATCTCAAAATATGTGGTATATCAATCCCTGGTTCAAGGGAGACCAGTGCTCTCGCATCCATGTGTGAAAGAGCAGTTTTGCAATTGTCTACCTTTAACACCCGTCCATAGGGTTCCAACAATAGTGGGATTAGGTTCCAAATTCTTGGTGTAATTTTCTTCACTACTATCCACCTAGGGCATGACAGGGCTAGAATTTCTTCATTGATAACATCTGTCACCTAGGCTAAGACCCTGAAAATATTTTTTCCTACACTCCAAAATTGCTTACTTAAGACCCTGATTTGCATTTTGTGGCTCTTGAGAAAAACCATATATAACCTGTATACACCTAAAAAAAGTCATGGCATTTAATTAATTAAATACTAGTTATTTAATTAATATTTCAACTATGTATAAATAAATTCTCAATTTATTTATATTGTTCACCCTTTTCTAATTCTCCAAATCTAAAATCATATTCTTCTAAATTAATTAAATAAACAAATTTCCATAAGCTTGTTTTATTTAATTAATCTTCACTAATCTCGATTAGGAATTCAAGCACATGTCTACAACTTTTTGTGCCACCTCACCAAGGTCACATGAAATTAAATAATTCTAATTTTTAATTAGAATTATTTTCAACCAATTTTAAAAGCACATGGCTTATTCCTCACACACTTCCACCAATTTTCAAACACACGGTCTTTTCTTCCCACACTTGAGTCTTCCATCCATTTGGCATGTTGCCCATTGGTCAAGAGATTCTTCCATCCAAATGGCATGTTGTATTTGGTCAAGGGGACAACATCTGGATTCTCTCCATCTCCACCATTCATCCTTCTTGTTTGAATCTGGACCATTGATCATTGCCACCTCACTAGATGCTTGGAAAAGGCTATAAATACAACCCTTTGGCATTGTATTTTGCATCCAATTTTAAATAGAGTTATCATGCAGGAATATCATTCAAGCTTGGGAGCATTATGGAATCTTATAGTTACATTTTATACCATATTTTGCATCATAGTTAAATCTTAGAGTAATAATTTGCTTCATAGTTGTATTTTATGTCATCCTTTGCATCATAGTTTCATTTTAGATTAGCATATTCATAGTTAGCATTTGAGCATATGGAGTATCATCTTAGTTTTCCATAGTTTTCATTTGAGCATATGTAGAATCATCCCATCTCAATACCATAATATCTACCTCGAATCATCTAACACCATCATCCATTCATCATAGTATCTATCATCATTTTTATCATATAGTTTCATGTAGGAACTTAGTTGGCTTGCATGTTGAATACTAATCTTGTTTCTTGAGTGTCATTCTAATATCCTTTGTGCACATAGAAATCTGAGGGCCAAAGGGTTAAAGGAATCTTTAAGAATAGAGGACAATGAGACGTTCTTAGAAGATTTGTTTTGTGGCAATTTAGAGTAGCTTCTTTTCTTTGAATTTTTGATATAATTCATTTCATTAAGGTTTGTGTTGATTTACTAACTTTCCACATTTCACACACACAAAATGGCGCCCACCATGGGGACCTACCCCCTTTTTCTTAACATTATGGAAAATTTATGTTCATAGGTTCAAACGTGAGACTTTTGGCACATCTTGCAAGTTT
>VDFB02343780.1:0-10590 GCA_007258455.2 Sequoia sempervirens | reverse complement strand
ATAAATTATTAATTATAATTCAAAAAATCACTTAAAATTTGATGCATTAGAAGTAGAACAATGAAATATGTATATGGTTGTCCTCAAAATTGTATGGATGGACACAACCACACATGGTTATGTCATTTTCAATTAGGTGGCATCCTTTGATTGCATCATATTCCATACTTGTAGGTTCAGCCTTTGCAACTTACCACTCTTCACTACCTATAATTATTTTTTTTATATTTGGACTTGCTCATGCTATAGTCACCTTTGGGGGCTTACCTTGAGGAGGCTAAATAATGAAAATTCATCAATGACAGCCAAGTTCCATGACTAGATTTAATAGATTCAAATGAATCATTAGGAATATGTAAAAATGCACAAGATGTCAAGGTGTAGTATCTAGGTCTGTGTGAGAGTGCACTTAAGAAGGTACAATAATGGAGTTATGAGTGTTTCTCAAACCTATAGCTTTTACTATGCTTTATTTGGTCATATTTGTAAGCTCTTACATTTATTTATTGACATGGATATATTTGTCTTAAAATGAAAAGTAATTTTTTTGATTGTTCATGACCATTCAAACATAAGAAAGAATGATAAAGATAAATGTACTCAAATGCAAAACAAAAAATCAAAATTAAAAAAATAGATTTTAAAAATATCATCTTACAATAAAAAATAGTTTTATGATTCTTCATGACCATTCAAACATGTAAGAAGAATGATAAAGATAAATACCAACAAAACAAAAAATTAAAAATGAAAAAATAGATTTTAAAATATCATAAACACAACTACATACAATAATATCCAAACAATATAATAAATTATAAATTATAATATTAACTAATGGAGGGCATTACTAGTGCAATACCAATGCTAGGATACTTTCATCCTAATTTTTTTTTTTTATTTGTGGTCCTTTGATTTGGGTCGTTATCACCCAACTTCCATTATGTTAAAAATATTTTTTTGTCCAGATTATATTTTACTTTGAGCCTCCTCAAGATCCCCACCATGTAAGGCCTTTTAAGAGTTTTTTTTATTACCAATAATTGAAAACAATAATGTCATGGAAAGGTGCGTGAAGTTTTATTTTAAATTAAAAAAAAAAAAAGTTTATTTTGAGCATTTGGAGTTTCGTGATATTCCCTAAGAGTAGGTGAGGTCAATATATTCCTTGAAGTGGAGATACATAAAAGGCCGCAATGCCATCTAACATGGTAGATCGCCTAACACTTAAGATGTACATTTGACTCCATTTATTAATTAAAAATTAAAATTGTGTTATATTTTTAATTTTAATTAATTAATCAATATTGTGAAATGTGCATTTAAATTGTTAATTAGATAATATGATTTAATATTGATTAACATTTTTTATGATTTTTGTATTATTGTGAATGAATTTGTCAAGCTATTAGGTGAAATTTATGATAATTATTTTTTTTCTAATGATTCTTTGGCAAGGTCATCCACATTTACTTTCTTATAAAGAAGTGACTTATACTTAATAATAACATATTGTTTGCAATTTAAATTATTATCTCTAATTTTAGTTCTCTTTTTTTAATTGTAAGAACAATAAATAATTATAGAGAAAATCAATGTAAACAATTGAATATAGTAGACAAAAAAATGGTGAGATAAAAAATTCAAACATCAATAGAATGCATGGCTTCATAGTCAAGACCTTCTTCCATCCCTGTCTAGAAGAAATATCCTCCCACCATGCATTCACAAGTTTCTTATTCTTGATCAAATATCCCTTATTAGTAGCATTCACTATATACTCAGTAAAGGAATATATGACAAGTTGGATAGATTAGGTGTCATAATAAAATGGATCCACGTTGGATGGGGATTAGGGTGTCATAATAAATTTAGTCTTCTACAAAGCTAGATTAGATCTGAAAATAATACAAAACATGTCCAAAGTATTAATGAAATTAGTCACCTTCTTTACTGAATTTTGAATAAAAAAAATACTATATTTTACAAAGTGTGAGTTAATGGTGGTGGCATTAATGAAATCCCATGGATAAGTTGATTAGCCTTCACATGATGGAATAAATAACCAAGAGCATCAACTTTAAGGATATAAAGAAAAGGGAAAGGGGGCAACCTTAGTGGATAGATCATTGAAGAGGGAATTGAGGGAAAGAGATCCATTAATAGTTAATCTCACATTAGCATCCACGAATAGCATTTTGATGTGAATACAAATTTTAGGGACAAACTCCAACCATTGCATCATGTTAAGGATGAAGGACCATCAAATGTGATCATAGGCTTTGCTGAAGTTGAGTTTGACAATAAGAGCATCTTTAGAAGTTTTTTGGTCTCATTCAACAGTCTCCTAGGGAACCACAAGATTTTCAAGGATAAATATGTGTCCTAAGAATCTTGTTTATTCTGGTCTCACTATCATTGGAGTAGTGGGTTTTATTCCATGAGCCAAATATTTCACTATGATTTTGTAGGAGGTATTAAGAAAAGTAATGTGTTTCCACCCAACCATAATTTATTCATCCTTTCCTTTAGGAATTATCTTAATAAGGCCTTAGTTAACAATTGGTCCCAAAGTAAAAGTTTTGACTCCTTCAAGATACACATAGTATAAGTCTTCTCGAATGTATGGCCACAAGGCATGGTAGAATTCAGTAGGTAGATTGTCCATTCCTCAAATTTTTTTAGTAGCCATGTTATAAAGAGCATCATCAATTTCTTCCATGGAGAGAGCTATATCAAGAAAGTTACTATATTAATCAATTTTGTGTGGAATACACTTAGCCACACTTTCCTCAATAATGGAAATGAATGGGTTGTCTATTGTTTTTTTAGTGAAAATCTATTTATAGTGCTCCAAAATAAATTATGATGCATGAGTGGTTGGTCTGTGGAATGTCATCAGTAGATTTGATAACTAATATATGTTATTTTTTGTGTTTATATTTCAAATATTTGAAGACAAATTTGGAGCCTTAGTCACATCCTTAATCTATTAGAGATGAGCACACACCTACGCACCTTTACCTTTGTAAAAATCCTACTTTATAAGAAAACATTTAGTATGGGCGATAGATTGTTGAAGTGAAAGGGCATGTAGGTTTGTGGCAAGAAGATAATAGCCATATTCAAGTTGTTCATTAAGATATTTTTCAATTCTACATCATTTAGCAACAACTCTTCAACCATAGTCATGAAGGAAAGAGATACAACATGCAATAGTTCCTTCCCACCAACTAATCCACCTATCTTGTTGGGGTTTTGGCTCAACATTACAAGTGGCTAAAAGGCCATCAATATAGTCTTGTTATTGGAGGTGAGTCACATCGATTTTGAAGGGGAGATCATTGGGAAGAGTTGGGGAGTTGGAGAAGGTGAGAGTGGTGCAGATGGGGAAGTGGTCAAAAAGGGTGGTTGTGAGGTCAATATGGACTTAAAGGCCCAACAACAAAGGCAAGATACAACAGTTGGGGGAAAGATAGAAGCTATCAAGATGACTCATCTTCCTTAAAAATCTTGTAAGAAAATTAGACCAAGTGTACCAATGAGGTATGTGAAGGTATTTTTTACCCTAAAGTAGATCATACACACCCAAAGCATTATGGGTAAGAGTCCAATCATCAAATTTCAATTGAGACAAGCAAAAATGACTATCCCAACTATAGTCGATGAGGTGTCCCACCATGTTGAAATCTCCCCCTAATATCCAATCAACATTAGGGAGGTAAAGACACATTCATTCCCAAAGTGAAGTCCTTTTTGGAGGTGTGTTGGGAGCATAAAGTGAGCAAAATCCATATAGGGTGCCATGGATGATGATGGTAACCCAAATGCAATAGTTATTAGGGTCACTCTTAGAAACAACCACATGTTTTACAAGCCAAGGGGAAACTCTGAGCACAACCCCACCACAAACCTCAAAATGAATGGTGTGTAAGAAGAACACATCTTGCCAAGTGGATGTAAGAGTGGATTTTAAACAAAAACCACTTACTTTCACTTCTTGAAGCATAATAATATTAAAGTGATTGATCCAAATAGACCATCGAACATGATATTTCTGGGAGGGGATTGCTAGTCCTCACACATTATGTGACTGATGTTACAATTCATTGGGAGGAGTCAAGGAGAGTTTCCTCATCCACTAGAAGAGAATGGAATTGATTTTTTTGATTGGCATGCATGTAGGCCCAACAAGTGTCTAGATTAGATCTTTCATGAGAGGAGGATTAGGATCAAGATCAAGCATGTAAGAAGAGAGCTATTTGTGGGGGGGAGCCTAGCTTAGAACAACTAGAGAGTATTTCCTTTCATCTCTTAATCACCCTGATTTTGTCACCAAGGGAAACATCTCAAAAAGAAAAGGAGTTGTGGGGTGATAAAGATTGAGGAGGAGAAGAGGGAGTGGTAACATCGTGGGGGTAGTAGACAATGGGTTTGTGGAATTGTTAGGAGTTGAAGAAGAAGATTTGGTGGCAATGAGGGGATCTAATGGAACAACAAAAGAAGAAGGATTGACAAGGCGAGAATCATTAGAAGAAGAAGGCATAGAACATGGTTTATAAATAAGGTAGTCTCAAATAAGACGACCTTCTCAACGACAATAGAAATAGGCATTTGGTTTATTAAGGTAAGATTTGTTGTTCAAACTCAAAACCTGGTCCTACAAGTTTGATAGTATTTGGAAGGGGTTGAGTAAGGCCCATTTCAGTGCAAGAAGGTGGTTGAACATGTAGGCTGGATCACTTATCAACATTTTGTTTGCACCATAAAACCTTACCTAGTTTAGAGGTTATTTCATTCATGAAAGGGTGAAATGAGCTAGATTCAAGAATGGGAACTTAACCCACATTGGATATTTCAATTTCAAAATTTCGTCAAGGTGAAATTCAAGGTCCCATGCTTGGACATATCAAGTTTTCCCACAAATTATCCACGATCTATATTGTAAGACCACATGGGCATGTTCTAGGTCTATAAAGGTGTAGGTCACATAATCCTTGCCCAATCCCTTAAAGGATACTATGACCTACCCTTTAGTTTCCAAGTGTTACAAGTCCATTTTAAAGAAATCATGTTCATATGAGACTCATCAAAGAAAAAAAAATCATTGTTTTAGCTTTGCAGTTGAAAATAACATTTATAATATCATTAGGTAGTTCAAAAGCAATGACTTTATCTTTTGTACTATCGTTGAGAAGAGTCAAGGGATTTGGGTTTTCGGCATTTTTTATTGTTTTATCACAAAATAGAGGTGGAGCATTGGATAGGTCCCCATTAGGTTGAGTCATAGTTTGTTAGAAAAGCTTCTTAGAACTCTCAAGGATAATTGGTTGTATGTCCAAAATGTCAACATCATCCTAAACAAGGAGTCCATCAGAATGATTTAAACCCTTGGATTTGTTGTTATCTAGAGCTTCATGTTCCCTCACTTTTCTCTTCATTATGGATGTCTTGGGATTCAACAAATGGTGGGTTTTTCGTTTTGAAGATTAGTCAACCTATTGGGGATAGGTCATTTTGGCACAAGATGAGAGAGAATAGGGTTTCCATCTTCAAAATCCTCCATGAGCTCAAACTATAAAATCAATTTTAATTCTATTACTTTTTTGTAACTACTTTTATTATAAACCTTCTATTATATTTTTTATTATTTAAAATTTAATTTGTAACATAAAATTTAAAAAGATTATGCCACCTAAACTCCTAAATAATATAGTTTTTTAAATTTAATTTAATATTTATAACTTCCTCTTCTAGAAAGTTTTTTAATTCATTAAGTTTATTTATTTTAAAATTATTATGTGGGGAAAAGGTGTTAGAAAGATGAAATATTATTTGAATATATTTAATTTCATTATAATCATTACCAAAAGGTGTGTTTTTGTGAGTGATTTGAAGAGTAAAGATGTTTTTAACTTTAAATTGAAGATCAATTTATTTTTGGTACAAAACAGTTGAATCACACTACCTAATGATATTATAGATGTTATTTTCATCAATAAAAGGAGACCGTATTTATTTTTGGTACAAAAGAGTTGAAAAGAGACCGTATATATAAATACATTATCATCAATAGATGAAGGAAGCAAAAAAAAATGAAAAGAGACCGTATTTATTTTTGGTACAAAATAGTTGAATTGAGAAGTACTTTATTTTAGAGTACAAATATTACAATGATATTTACATAATGTACAAAATCTATTAAAAAAATAAAATTGAAAAAAATAATAATAATAATAGTCACCCAATATAAAAATTGAAATGACTAGTCTACAATCCTTTAAATTATTGTTAATATTATAAAGATTAAAAAACTTCTTTTCAATTCTATAAGGTAATATATTCTATGAAGAACAAATATTCTCTAAATGATTTGCATGGTACTAAAATCAGGTAGATTTGCACGTTTATTTAGTACTAAGCTTATTGTGCGCGATAATATATGATGGAAGATTCGATCCATTATACAAAAGAAGCAAGGCACAAATAATTATAAAACCATAAATATTATTATTTTTTATTGAAAAAAAAATTAAGGCATTAGTGACGTAAGGAAGATTTAAAATGTTTGTTTGTTTCGCACGCCAGACTATTGAAAGTGTGAAAGCACCGTAAGCGGTCTCACTTTTCGGCTTAGAATAAGCTTCTCCACGTTATACATTTGGCTGGAATAGACTGTTTTATTTTTAATTGATTTTAGTGATTATCTTAATACATATTGTGTTTATAATAGAATAGACTAAATTTTTCTAAGTGAATGATTTTTTTTAATTTTTTTTAAATATATAAATTGGAAAGGTGTTTTGAGAATGATATTTCTCAATGTTTTTATATAAATTTATTCATGATAGGTATGTTAGTAGCATCTTTATTGGAGTATAGAAAGTGCTAATTTAGTATCTAACAAAACAACAATTTTACATAAGATAAAATGAAAAATAAATAATCATTTAATATTCATCAAAATCTGTGATACACATCACAAAAATTATACAATAATGAATCATTTCATTTTCATAGAAAACTTGTAATAATTACATAATATTATTTATCTTTTGGCTTTTTTAGTTTCTCTTCCTCAACTTTGCAGTTGGAAAGTTGTTTTCCTTCTTTCATCTTTTCATAGCGATCATATATAAATGGTGATAATACTCTTAGTCCTTCCAAGGGCTTTACACAAGATATAAGCACACATGCCAACTATATTCTTTTTTTATCCTATGTTAATTATGACTTTTGAAAGAGTCAAACCTTGTCATTTGTGTATTGTCAATGTCTAAGACAATCATAAGGGTACTTGGTTGTGTATCCATTTTGTATTTGTGCAATTGGAATTATATGTGGAGTTTCATTTTCAAGGGGTATACTTGAGTAACTATCAAACTCGACCATAGAATATGTCAATGGTGCTAATGGAGCACTCCCAAGTTTGTATATTATATTTCAAATATACCTTAAAATTCTATTTGCAAGACCTTCTATCCAAATATTGGAGGTTAACATGGCCCTAACATCATTAGTAATTAATAACTTTATATTAAGTTCATCATTTTGAACTCCTAGTGCATCGACACTGCTTACTTTGGTTGTAATGCTACATATAGTAGGTTGTTTCAATTAATGCATTTTTCTTTTGTTGTGAGTGCACATTATCATTTTAGGCAAACAAATGATATATATATATATATATTGGAGAAAGCAACCAAAATTACAAAAGCTAACAGCTATAAGTTGTAAGCAAAAATTATAACAACAAGTAGTTGTTATACACAACAGAACAAAACACTTACACATCAATAGTTGCTTTACACAGCAAAACAAAACGCTTACACATCATAGCAGTTATAAGCAGAAAATAAAAGTTCTCCAGCACCACTCTCCCTTTCAAGATTGAATTTCAGATGATAAGTGCCAACCTGTCCCTCCAAATTGAGAACCTCTCAATTGCTCAGTCCAACTTCCCTCTAGTTGAGAAGAAACATAATCTTTTACTTTAGTTGTAGGCAAACGGTGAACAACGAAAACTAAATGCTCCATGATCGTTCTTCAATTCCAATTCCAATTTTCTCTTCTTCCCAGTGATTTCTTGGTTTGAAAGGTTAATGATAAAGACCTTATTTCTCATCTACTGGTAATCTGTTGCTGCAAATCAGAACAAATGAATATTATTGTCATAACTCTTCATTGGTGGCTCTATCTATGCCAACATTAGTTCATGTCATCAATAACTTCCAATCATCAATTGTTAGATTTGCATCTCTCAAATTCGTGAGGTCAACAAAAAATTTGTTGATCATTTATTTATCCTTCTTGTCTAGATATCTTATTCAAATTAATAATTATTTTGAATTATTCTTATAATTGTTTAACATGCTTGTTACTATCATATGTTGGTCCATCACTAACAATAGATAATTGTCCTAAATCTCCAACTAAAATCATAGATATACCTCCAAAACCCATGTTTGCATTTTCAAAAAATGTTTCAAGACTATGTTTTATAGAATTTTATTCAATGAAGCTAATTTCATCAATCAATATGTATTTTATATGGAAAATCTCTTCTTCAAAATTTGCAAGTCTCATTCTTTCTAATTCGATAAAAATATGTGGTTGGGTTTTGAAGTTGTGAAAGGATAATTGAGGCTTTAGTACTAAATAGTACAATTCTAATTGGTACAAGCAATAGAGGTGGAGAATGCCTTAAGAATGTTGCATCTTCAAGAGCTCAAGAGATGACACCAATTAGATATATTTTTTATGTTCTTGTTATTCCTTGTATTATCATAAATAATGATAAAGCATTTTGCCATTGATAATAATGTGTCATAAATATTCCCAAGTGTTCATTTTTTCTTAGCACCCAAAGTTTCATAATCTATATTTGGTGTTACATCATCTATGAGAACCCCATTACTTTTCATGTTGCTTATAAATCTTGTTACTTTATTTGTGTATTCTTCACCATGATATTTGTTGGTCCATAGTTATGTAATAGATTAATATAGTTATTCTTATGTTTCAAAATAAAATATAATAAATTGCAAAAATTTATTGAAAATTACCCATCAAACAATGTCAAAGATGTTATTGAGCAACTCATATATCAACACAATATTTTTAATACAGATGTATCCTCCTCATGGACCTCTCTACCATACTCTTAAAACTTTGGAGCATCCTCTGTAGTATGTGTGTCCTCAACATCCTCTTACCCATATTCATAAATAGATCCACAACTACAACAAAAGGTGAGGTGAGTGTCGATGCTTGGAAGTTTCACCCTCAACACCCTGTGAAAATAGAATACTATGTATATATTAAGGTTTGTGTTAGGGAACTAATTCTCCACCTCAACTCTCTCCTTCACAACAAAAGGGATAATCACATATCAAATGTTTGACCTACCTAGGGGTCTTGATACATGGTCTTATGTATAGCGTGCCCTCTCCTTGCTATGTGAAGAATCTTGTTCTCTATCCTAAAAAATATCACATGTCAAAATAGTTTGGAATATCATTAAGGATAAACTCACAATATAGAGATTCCTTAGGAAATATTGTGGGACCTCGTTGTTGTTGCATGGGATATGGTAAACAACTATTCACCGCTTATCCTAATTATTCTTTCTTATTCCTTAGTGTTGGTAGCAATTAATAGGAAATTTCTTATAAATTTCATGTAAGGTTGTATTGGTTCTCCGATTAATAAATAATTCACATAAATTATTATTTTTCTCTTTTACTTGTTTACACAACAATTTCATAGAGTAGAATTACTGTGGGTTTTCCCTATGAATGGACGATATATTTATTTGGCAATTGATGAAATCTATATGAAAAATGATAGATTCCAACAATGATATGAGGGATCTTGAATGTGAAGTAGTTGCATTAGGATTTTTTAATATTTCAATCAATGTTGTTTATTTTTGTTGGTTTCAATTCGACCTAATAAATTTTCTGGTGTGTCATGAGTAGGTCTAAGAATAGATGGAGGAGTTTCATGAGGGATAAGCTATATTTTCTCTTCAACATGATTTTCCTTGACATGGTTTGGTGAATTATTGTTTGGGGGTGTTGAGGTCAATTCCTAAAATTAAAAAAATATCAATATCATTCTCATTTAAAATGTTAAAATCAAATCACATTACCTTCGCAAAATTATACATGCAATGGTGACATTATGATAGCTTACATTGAATCCAAGATGTCACATATTTGCTCTTGTTAGGGCTTAAAAAAATGATGTTGGGCTCAAATGAGCTTGACATCTATTTTTTTGGTTTTAATATAAACATAATGCAAGCACATTATAACACACATGTTTTTTTTCCTTTCCATAGACCTAAAAGTGGTTGTGGCCACCTTTCGGTCCCCCATTTTTGTGCACATATCTCCTACTACTCCCCAAACTATCTAGAAACCCAATCTGGAAGGTATCTCTCTAAACTATGAAGTTGGCATCCCATGAGGCACCATGTCTATTGGGCATAGAAGAGTTGGTCCTGATCGTCATCCCATGGCTATAACTATAGCCATGGTCTCCATATAAATACTATCATGTCATCTATGACTCTCCTCCAATATG
>VDFB02343779.1:75862-129455 GCA_007258455.2 Sequoia sempervirens | reverse complement strand
TTTTCCGCATTATCCAAATTTTGATGATACTTGGCATCAAGTAAAGCACTAGCCTCTCTACAAAAAGTTTCCATCGTTTGTTCTGCATTGACCATCCTATCTGAATAGAAATTAAGTTGATTTAAACCAATTTTGTCATCTTTGCAAAGCAAAGGGATGAGTGTGGGGATTACAATATTGAAACTATCCTTCCATTTCTCTAGGGTCTTCAACTCCCCATTATCTTCTAATAGGCAGGGTACAACCCTTTTTTCAACATTTATGAAAGAGTTCATTTTTGCTCGTGCAACTTCAATTATACTTTTCAAATACCCTTTATGATTCCATGCCACCTTGATAATCTCAAAAGTAAGATAGATACTAGGTGGGGCATCATATGTGTTTGCAGATCCCTTATACATACCTTCCAAAGATGAAAATTGAGGATTCCATTGTTCAAATATACATTTGAGCCGCTCTTGATCCCCACTATTTCTAGTAATGGCATTTGTCAAACTCAGATATGAGACACAAGTATCTTCTAGCCTTCTTAAGATTTTAGATAGCCTGTGCTACAGGATGCACATTGCAATGCGCACATTCTCTTTTTGCCAATTCAGCTAAGCATTCTTCAAGTTCTCTTCTAGAATTTGAATCTTTTAATTAAGCTCTATGTTTTCAATCATCACATGAGCAGGGGGAACTATAAAAGAGGAGCCTTCTTCCTACACATTTTCAAGAAGGGATGTTTTTTGAGCCAATAATACCTGCTACTGGTTGTAATCTTCCGTGAGATCATTATGTTCCTTCAACATTGTATTAAGTTTATCTTGCAACCTTTGAATAGTAGCTTCATTAAACTTGGCAACATCAACCATTAATGCAGCAACTTCAAGGGCAGAGGTGTCAAACACCCTCTTTACAATCAAGCTCCCTTGATACCCTTACCCTTTGATACTTCAACAATCATAGGCTTCTTTGTAGTTGGGGCAAGGGCCTAGATTGCAAGGGCTTCCCAATTTGGGTTGAACCCTGATCCTAACAATGCCATCCCTACTTCCTCTTTTGTGGAGAAAACTTCTCCTTCTTGTTTCCTAATAGTATCAAAGAAAATTGCAGAAGCTATGCCCCATTCAAGGAGCAATAGCAATCCACTATCTTCCACCATTCTTCTCTCTTTGTCAGGTGTAATGTTTTTGGACTCAAAATTCATTTTTTCCTTTACCTTTGCAACTACTTCATCATACTTTTCTCTAGGCACATCTACTTGTGCCAGCCAAACTCTTTTATGGTACTCCTCCCTCTTTGATCTCAAAAGAAACTCTTTAAACTTCCAGGATTTTATAAAATCGTCATCAAACATCAATTGTGAGCATGCCAATTCCCTCACATCATTGAGGCTATCTCTCCCCATAGCCATGTCCAACCCAAACCTTTTATGAAGAAGGCCAACAATATTTGGTTTTGGGGGGATGGCATATATTTCTGAATTTCATCCATGGTGATATTGAACATCTCCACTTTCATCTGGATTGATTGGATCGTCAACCAACAATATTGGCAGTTTCTCAACTTTCATCCTCTTTTGTGGTTGCTCTCTTGTGGGAGAATTAGAATCCACATTGATTGTTTGAGGGGAAGGAGAGAGAGTGACCTGTGGTGGGTCTGATTGCACATTTTTTCTAATAACAAGCCCCTAGGGCTAGGGCCTTCTGATAGAGAGGTCAGGTCTAGGCCGCTTTGTTGGTTTCTCTTCCAAGATAGGGGCCTTACCTACAATTCCTTCAAAATTCTTCAACACTGCCTCAATCTTGGCAATTGGGTCAACAATATCAAAAAATACTCCACGATAATCCTTATCATTCTCTATCTTGACAACCTATGCTTTCCTGAATGCAATCCATTTCTCCTTTCTATTTTTTACCTTAAATTCATTGCAATTTCTTATGACATCTTCATTTTCATCAACCTGATAGCAAAAATTGGACCTTCTGATACTTTTCCTAACCTCGTGTATGAAAATTTCAAGGTAAAAATCCCTAACTTTTAACTAAAATATCTTGTATTCCCCAAGCATTTATTTCAGCCTACCTAAGTCCTCTCTAGTTGAAGTGAAATATGAAAAGGCAATAACATAAGGGAAAAAGGACCCTTTCTTTTGTTTCCTTAAATGAAACTGATCAATCTCATTCAATTGCCATATAATTTCCATGAATTTCAACCTAGGTGACACATATTCGAGTAGCACATGAGGGGCTTGAGGGCACCCATATATTCTAATAACAACTA
This sequence comes from Sequoia sempervirens, assembly GCA_007258455.2. Classification (NCBI taxonomy): domain Eukaryota; kingdom Viridiplantae; phylum Streptophyta; class Pinopsida; order Cupressales; family Cupressaceae; genus Sequoia; species Sequoia sempervirens. The sequence continues at coordinate 127,187 of VDFB02343779.1, read as the reverse complement.
AGTTGTCATGGAGGTAAACATCTCCCCAATTATGTTGTACTCCTAACTCTGACCTCCTCTTTTTAGGCCTAAGGAAATCTAAAATTTCCTTGTGCAATTTGATTCCAGGTAGACCCAACCTTTCCATGACTTGTCTCACAAAGCAATTCTAAAAAACAGTATAGTCGGACTCACTACAATGTGTGTCCCAAATATGGGTCCAACATTGCACTAGGAGATCATTGCCCTTTTTATCTTTCATGTTTAGTTGTAAAAATTTGTTGAAATGATCTTTCCCTTTGTACAAAATCATATGGAAAAGGAGAGAATACCACATGAAATTCACCTTTAGCTCCTTACCACTTTTCTTTCTCTTAATGTCTACCTGTTGATTGTGAATAGCCTTAGCTAAAAAGATGGCATAGTCAAAGTCACTATTGACAAAAGGATGTTGTATATCAATAGCCATATACATAAGAGGTATCTCCATTTTTTAGCCTACATCTTCTACCAACACCTAGTATAATTCCCAATATGTTCTTTTGAAATAGTCTTCAAAAGACTTGACATCAAAAGGCTCATGTTCGTTACAGGGATTCTCAATGACTTTCCATAGAAGTTTTTTTGTCTAAACCTAGGGAGTCATTTCACTTTGAAGCTACTTCTATCTTGCTTGTATTTTATTTTGAAAGAAGTAAGGTCTATAACCTTATCTATGACCACATTGAGTCTAAAAACCTCACAAATAAACTCCTTGGTTATATCCATTAGGGCACTTACACCCATTTCCCTAATTACTCTAATATTTTCATCATACCTAGAAGCATGGCATACAATGAGTTCCACATTTATAAAAACGTTAGGAACAACCAGCTTCCCTAAATCATAGGTCCATGCATTGGAGACAGGGGAATGGTAGTTTCTTTTTCCATACTAGTGTAGGAACAATTCCCACCCAGTGATTGTGTCATCCTAGTACTTCATCTCAGCATCTCTACAATTTTTGGCTACATCTACCATCCCCTCTACTGCATTAGGGCCAAGGTTATGTTGATGTTGAGGCATTTTTGAGGAACCCGACAACTAAGCCAAAATATCCTCCTCAAAGGGTATTTTAGATGTAGAGCCAGAGAGTTGGGTGTTTGACTGGCTCATAATTCCATAATGATTTAAAATTGATTTCTATAGTATTTTACAATAGAGTTTGTAGACCTAATTATGAGCTTCAATACTAACAATGGTGAATTTTTCCAAGAAGGGTGTACCTATTTTTTAATTGTTCAGAGCTTAAGCTCATGTTGATGCGAAACGGGAACACCTCTACAGATTTTGCTACTATCCCGAACCAAACAAATGAACTAAAAAATTATGAAAGCAATTATGAGCCATAATCCATCACATCCACCATTACTTGTTCACACGAGGCCAAATCATTCATCTACCCTTTTATCGATTTTGAATGTGGGTCGTCCATCTAGAAAGGGACATACAAATCTCAAAATTTTAATGATGAGTAAAGCCTTGATTTTCTTGAAAAGGAAGCAATCATCCCCTCTCTCCAATAGAATTCCCCCATGTCCCATGTGAGAATATTGTCACATAGTGTCCTTTCGTAGTTCCACAACAAAGAAAAGGACATACCGCTATGGACCTGTAGACTTGTAGAATCCTTTATCTTCTGCCACATGGCAACATTCTGTGGAGCCTTGATGTTCTTGAAAATTATGTAACTATCCCCTCTCTCCAATAGGATTCTCCCACATCCCATGTGAGAATATAGTGACACAATGTCCTTTCACGATTTTGCAACCAAGAAAAGGGCATTCCGCTATGGGCCCACAGACTTGCAGAATCCTTTATCTTCCACCACATAATGAACATAAAACAATAAAATTATAGAAAATTAAAGGTTTTGATTTTTATTTTATATCTGATTCTATGAAATATTTTAGCTTTAAGATTTAGATTTACCAGTGCCTTATCCATGCAAAGTCTAGAAATGTAATAAAAATCCTACAATAGACCAACCCTTTGGCTTTTGATAACCTTGTTGTCTTACAACAAAAAATTAGAAACCAATAAATAAAAAAATATTATCAAACTACTTGAATAGAAACAAACAATCCACAATTCATACATTCCTAACACAAAAGGTGAAATGTGAACTAGAAGATAATCCTTGATTATATTGATTCAAGAGTAATGAGTATAATAATGGAGAGAATGATAAGTCTGATATACACCATAAAGTATAATGCAATGAGCATTTAGGTCATCTATTGTTATTACAAAGCAAAACTTTACAATATTTCCTCTCTAAGCTTCAAAGGAATCAACTATACAACCTAAGACCTACACCAAGGCTTATAAAAACTAAGAAGTAGAAACCCTTGAATGCAACAGTTATATCTAGCGGTTGGGAGCCGATTGAAACACAACTCAAGTTGCATCACCCTACTCTTCCATGTGTTCTACCTGCTTTGCTAAAGTGTCAATCCTTAGTGGAAAAATTTGTTGACCTCATCCAAATGTGCCATGTATTTATTGTTAATCAAAACTTGCACTAAGTGGAGAAAACCAATCAAACTATACTCTAATTTTATGAGTTCATCCATACTACCATTTAACTAGTCAACATCAACCTCACCCTCCTTATTTATCTTACTGTACATGGGAGTGAGGAGGTTGGCAATCTTTGATCTTCATTCTGCACATGCAACCATTTCCCCCTCATTGACCAAAATTGGAGGCATATGGAAATACTCAAAGCCCTCAAAGGTATTAAGCTCCCTTTTCATTAAATCTTTGTATATATTGTGATGTCCTATCATGACATCCAAACAATCTGATTCCTTCAAAATGTCATATATCAAGCTTCCATCAAAATTTGAATTGTTAACCAACAATCTCAATAACTCTACTCCTTGGGATCACTTGAGTTACGTGCATTTCTTTCTCATCCATATTTGGTTGTGAGAAGAGAAAGCAGCCTTCACTTGTGCATAACTGTCCCACACCTTATCTACATGGGAGAGGATTCTAGACAACCTATATCCCATAATGTTGTCCACCAAATTAGAGGTCTTCTTTGTTGATGTGACCTTTGAGGTGCTCTATTTCAGCTTCTCCTTGAGTTCCTTTATCTCTACCTCCAATTTATTTCTGGTATGTGAGGCCTGAGCATCCTCTATTTGTTGTGGATGGGGAAATGACTCCCAGACTGCATTGAGCCTTTGCTCAAGGTTTTGATTTAGGGAATTTTCCCTGTCTAGATCATCTTGCAACTTCCTAATAGTTTCCTTTATGAAAAGATTTGCATTGACTGCTAAAGAAGTTGTTTGTGTAGAACTTGTGTCTCCAACTATCCTGACAACAAGATGCCATGTAAGCTCATTTGGGTTGGATATGACCTCTGGCTTATTAGTTTCAGGGAAAATTGACCAGATAACCAAGGTCTCATGTCCAAGGTGGAATCCAGACCCAAAGTATAGATCTTCAACTTGTTCTTCTGACCTCAAGATTGGATCCTCGCCCTGATGTTTCCTTATTGCATCAAAATCAATGGCTGAGGAAATATCTTAGTCAAGCAACAACAAACATCCTACCTTCTTCACCAACTCCCTTCCTCTTTGATTAGTCATTCCCTCCATCTCCTGCTTTACCCTTTTATAAAACTCCTCAATGGTGGCATTTTGCTCCTGCTCAGAGAAGCTACCTGTAGTGAGGGTTTCCCTTAGCTCTTATCCCTTGTTCTTGAGGACTAGGTCCTTGAACTCCTAGGTGTTGATAAATTCCTCATTATTCAAAAACTCCTGGCTAGCCCTTGCCTAGATGTCATTAATGACATCTGTACTAGTCTCAAAATTGATGATCAACCTATTATTTGTGAACCTCTCAATAAGCATCCTAGGAGGAGGAAGTTCCTGTTGGATTACCAATGCATCTTCATCCATCTCCTTAGGATCAATTGGGTAGTCAACCAAAGATCCAATAATTGGATCAATAATTTATAATGGGGTTACTGATTGGGGGATTTGCAGTACTTCTACTCTAGAAGTGGATGAAGAGGAAGCACCTGAAGTTCCTGGATGCATTTGTGGGACATTGGCCAACATTACCAAGCATAGTCATCATCCTAACTATGGGGTCCCTTATGTGTAGGAATGACCCTCTAAAGGATGGTTCAACCTTCATCCTTTTATTCTCTACAATCTGGATCTTGACCCATAGCTCCCTTCTCTTGGTTGTCTGGCTCTCTAAGGAGTAGTTCTTGATCAGGTCTTTAATACAAAAAAAAATGCAAGTGCATTATAAAGTTCTCACATTTTTTCAATCTATTCACAAAACACGAGTGCATTATAACGTGCTCATGTTTTGGCAATGCATTCAAAAAATGCACATTTTTAAAAATTCAAACCATAACATGAGTGCATTAAAACACACTTACATTTTGGCTTGGTAATGACTGAGCCTAGGCTCGGTCACTACCAACCCTTAACGCAAGCATGTTTTATTATAAGGTGCTCACTTTTTCACTATTTTGGGATGAAAAAGTGAAGTGGCCACTTCTTGGCCCCCCATCTTTCTGCACTCGCCCCCCTATGTGGATATTAGGTTCATTATGGAAAAATTTCTATTAGACCTAGGCCACAAGTGTGGGAAAGTAATGTGTTTGATATGGCTCAAATTCTTAGTTGTACTTCCATGCTATCAAATGTTGTTGACTTTTTCCTTCTCCATGATCATATTGAAGAGGCCATTCATCAAGTCGAAGTTTATTTCAATAGTATTTTGGAGCATCTTCATGTAAGAAAGTATAAACATATTTGTTTTCAAAGGGATGTGGAAGAGATAATGAAATGGGTCAATGTTTTCCTTATGTTGGAGGCTACTATTACATTCTTGACATGTTATTACAAGGATGAGTCATAGGATGTGACAAAGGTATTTTCTTCAGTAAGGATATTTCATGTGAAAATGTAATGAAATGATAAAAATGAAAGGTTGAGGCCTACATAAATTTCCTCAACCCCTAATAAACTATACACTCTCTTTTTTTAATTTTGGTGTTTGTGGTGGGGGATGATCTTGTTGAACATTTGGAATATTGAGAGGGGGGGTGAATTAGTATTCCATAAAACCATTCACATAAAGTCCATAAAGCCATTATCACAATTATGACTGAATCAGCAAGAGAGAACATAGAAACAAATTAAAGCAACCATACACATGAACACCAGGATTTTTATGTGGAAAACCCAAAGAGGGAAAAACCACGGTTTGGGTTAACTCACAATATATTATATTCAGATACAAAATATTACGGGGCTCACTGCTAGGACTCACTGTCCTTAAAAAGGCTCATTGCCTGAATACAAAAGATGGCTAACCACCAAAATGCAAAGATAGTGGCTCACTTCCAAGAGATTGAACTAATAGGATACACCTTCAATGTGTAGGGTTCAATTCCAATGAAGCTCAGAATATGAAGTACTGCCTCACACAACAGTCGCTTAACAAACCTATACTAATCCACAATTGATAAAGCATTTAGGATCAAACATTTCTTCCACACACTTTCTTCTCCTTCTTCGCTCTCATCTCATTCCTCAAAATATTATATATATATATACAAGTATATCTTAATCATTAATTAGGTTAGCCTAATTAGATGAAAACAAAATGATAAAAACTCTCTTTTTCAGCACCATAAAATATTTTATCCATGTAATTCATTGTACCAAGTCGGCTGACATCCATAAAACACAACTATTCTCCATAATGTATTGCATACGATGAGTCAGCCAAGACTAGAACACAATTCTCCAAACCAACAAATAACCCTCAAAGAAAACACCTTTCAGATCTGAGAACACATTAATTTCTCATCATACCACTAGCATAAAGACCATCAACAAAACCACAACATAAGAATATTCACTTTAATGGAATGCGAAGTCTCCCACACAATATGCCAAGCAAGGAACAATAGTAGAATACAGAGTTGCACTCTGTAAGAGATAAATTTCTACTCACAACCAAAAAATGTCTCAAGATCTAGGATATAGTTTTTTTAATGAGTCAGGATAACATGGTTAAGATATTAGAGTCATATTAGATCTTGCAATGAATTCTAGAGTCAAACACCAACACATTGATCCATCACAAAAGGGCATTACTGGTAGAGAGCAACTTTCGGTAAAACCAAGTAGACTTCTCATAGAGTTATCATCATGTAGATATCATCATGTTGACATCAATGACAACATAGAAACAACTAACACAAACCATCCATACTTCATGCTCATGTTGCAAGGCCCAACAATCTCCCCCTTTGGAATTGATGGCAATATGAGTGACAAAAACATTTTCCAACTGCAACTAAATACTCTGAATACTCCCCCTATCAAAATTGTTCTTCACAAAAATGTTTTTATCTGTCTCTGCATCTCTCTATCTCTCTCCCTTTGACATCAATGACAAAGGATGGGGTCTGATATATATGTATATATACATCAAAATGTAGCAAAAAATATATGAACACAAAATTGAATTAACTTGAAGAAGAACCTCTAAGGCTCTTCAGGATAACCTTCCACGATGCTTTGCCTTCTTCCCATGAATATTTTGCACTTTTAAGAGTCTTGTGAAATAGCTCAAGTTTAGTTAAGGATTCTATACCATCTGTTAGAGTATTGGGATTAAGATTAATCTCTAATAATTCACCAATACAACTAAGAGCACTAGAAATAGAACTGTGCCTGAGTTTAATCATGCCTCTAAGTGCCACAAACTTAATGACTTTTGTCCTTTGATTACAACAAAAATAATTTATCTTGAAGCTGCACAATATAGGACCACCTCTTATTATCTCTATCTTCTTCTAACCTGTATGTATTTGTCTGAGTGCTCATCTGAGATTCACTCATCCTTATCTCATTTCTTATGTTCAATGTACTGTCAAACCAATTTAGGAAAAAAGAAAGTATTTCCTATGCCTCTTCTTCACAGCCTTGTACACTCTTCAATTCCTTCATCACTCGACTGTGTGCATTTGCACATTTTTCCTTGATATCTTCCAAATTTCCTTCATCAAATCCAATTTCGATAGGTACTTCAAGTTGGAGATGTAGACCTTCAAAGAATCAATCACACCTCTGAGATTCTCCACAACAGAAATAGATGAATCAAAATTAGCTCCAGGAATAACCTTCTACAATTCTTCCAAAGCTTTCTGAATATTTATTCTTTCATGCTCATGTTCAAACTCACTTCCTTTTGCAACTTTCTTGCTTAACAAAACTCTTCATTTTCTTTCTTGTTCCGGTTGTGCTACCAGAGGTACCTTCTTCATTGAGATTATTAGGGCTTTCCAAAATAATTTTAGTATAATTATCAACTTTAGTCTCTGACACTTCATAGTATAATTTTGAAATCCATACCAACCTTGATTCAACTGCTTCCATGTGACAGAAATCTGTAGACACAAGAAAATTTATGCTTCTAGACTACCTTTCAACAACATTTACTAGAATCCTAAACCTTTTGTTCATCCTCATCTAAAATGTTCCAAAGAATGCAGCAAGGGCAGTCTCTTATGCATCTGAGCTACCAAAATTTATCATGAAATTCCTGATTTCATGGGCAATAGGTACTGTATTTTTCCATTCTATCCTTCCTATTACCAGTAACTCTCTCAAAAAGTAAAATAGCAGACAGACAACAAGATTACCATACTGGAATGTATTCTTCTTACTCTTCTTGATTTCCTTTAAATTCTTCAAAAGATGTATACGAAGTAATTCACATAAGTCATAATCCATACCTCTTTTAACTATATCAACAACAATATGTACAACAACAATAGAAACTGTGAGGTCATTGTTAGGAATACAAACTTTGTGACCAATGACCATAGTAGCATACCTTATTACCAGATCAACAATTGATTTCAAATCAATCTCTTTCCCTTCAAGATACGCACCGGTAACCTCAATTATCTCTTGCTCATCCATAGCCTTCCATTTAGGAACTGGTCTGGAGGAACACAAACCAGTTACATCTCTAATAGCTTCTCTGGTAATCAAATGTGTCTCATCAATCCACAAAGATTCATTGTGAATTCTGCTTAAAACTATTTGAATATACTTCTTTTCAAATTCAAACAAAGGGAATTTCCTCCAAACATCCAACTTTTTCTCAACTGACACTCTGTAGGCATCATGGCTCTTTTCCAATTCACTTTCCCATAGCATGCTCAATTGAACTAAGGACATTTCTTCTATCTTACTATAAACAAATGCATAGATATCCTTTGTGGGAAACACTCTTGGAGGGATGCGAGAGAATGCACCAAAAGACTCTTCCAATAGATCCTTCAAATATCTTCTCAAATTAACTAGCACTTTATCCGCACTATTCACAATCTTTGAATTATCCATAGCAATAAAAGTGAAAGGTTGTGTAGACATGAATACCTTTGTAAATGCCAACAAGAAATGTATAGATATCCTGCTTCCAGGGCTCACTTCGAATCCACTTGTTCTTTTTCTTCAAACCATGAAACTCTGAATTTCTCTCTGAGCTTCCTTGCACACTTCTCTGAATTTACATAAGCCTCTTGAATTATCTGAATTTATTCTTTCCATTCTGAATGATTTTACAATAAATGCTTCAACTTATGGGTAGATCACCTCAAAAATTGTGTACATCTCCATTATTTCAAATTTTGCAAACTTTATCCTTCACACATGTGACTGAGAAAAATTCCTTAATTTTCTTACCACATTAAATATACTTCTCTCATGATGTGACACAAGCATTGATGAGGGGGTTTGTTAGAATTTTCTGATAATTGCTCCCCCTTAGTCACTGTTTTACTTATAAATTGATGGGAGTATCTATACTAGAGGTCGGAATAGATAATATTGATGATTCAACTTGATTTCCTTCCTTTGTCCAAATCCTTTTCATTTCCTTTCTTGCTTCTACCAAATCAATGATTTGATCATGCTTCTTTTTTGAATAATCATTTTTTCTTCTTCTACAGTTGTTACCAGAGTCTTCTAGATTGTTGCACTTACAACAAACAACATTTTTCTTTTCGTTCTCTTTTTTATTCAACTTATCTTCACACAGACTAACTTTATATTCAATCTTCTTGTACTTAATACATTTGTCAAATAATGATAAAGAATCATTCATTTTGCTTTTGCAGTCCTTTGCCTTATGACGAAATTCCTTGTAGGAATAATAGACACCATTGAAAGATAAATACCTTTTAGCATCATGTCATTTGACAAGAGTTCTTCCAAAATTGTTTCTTAGATCCTTGATTTGTCCATTTTTGCACAAAGTCCTCATGTCAGTAGATTGCTTCACTTTAGAACTTTGACCTTCCTCAAACCCTAAACCACTCTTATCAAACGTCGATCTCTGAGAAGTAATCAATTCATCAAGCATTACCGAGCTTATCTTAAATTTGTCTTCAAAACTTCTTGCCTTTCCTAGATTAGATCTCAATATTTTTGCTTCTCCCTTAAGCCTTATGCATTCATCCATCTTCCTTTGAATTTTAATTTTCAAATATTCAGTTCTTTTCTTTTCATTCAATTGTTGTAGCAGACTGGAGACAGTTTCATCTACTTTAGCCAATAGATCACATGCTTCAACACTTTTACTTTGCAACTTTTCAATATACTCATTCGCTTTCATCAACTTGTCCTTTAGATCTTCTATTTTTTCTGAACATCTAGAAGAGATCACTTTCAGAGGAAAAATTTTCTCATATTCAAATTTTGGGATCTTCCTTAAGTTTTTAGGCTCCTTCCAAGGAACCAAGTTCTGATACCAATTGTTGAGAATTTGAAATACTAAGGGGGGGGTGAATCAATATTCCATAAAACCATTCACATAAAATCCATATAACCATTATCACAATTCTAACTAAATCGGCAAGAGAGAACATAGAAATAAATCAAAGCAACCATACACATGAACACCAAGATTTTTACATGGAAAACCCAAAGAGGGAAAAACCACAGTGAGGGTTAACTCACAATATATTATATCTAGATACAAAATATTACGAGGCTCACTGTTAGGACTCATTATCCTTAAAAAGGCTCACTACCTAAATACAAAAGATAGTTGACCACCAAAATGCAAAGATAGTGGCTCACTACCAAGAGATTGAACTAATAGGATACACCTTCAATATGCAGGGTTCAGTTCCAATGAAGCTCGGAATATGAAGTACTACCTCACATAATAGTCACTCAACAACCCTATATTGATCCATAATTGATAAAGCATTTAGACTCGAACCTTTCTTCCACACACTTTTCTTCTCCTTCTTTGCTCTCTCATCTCATTCCTCAAAATATCTTATATATACAAGTATACCTTAATCATCAATTAGGTCATCCTAATTAGATGAAAACAAAATGATCAAAACTCTCTTTGTGGGAACCATAAAATATTTTATCCATGTAATGCACTGTACCAAGTCGAGTGACATCCATAAAACACAACTAGTCTCCATAATGTATTGCATATGCTAAGTCAGCCAAGACTAGAACACAATTATCCAAACCAACAAATAATACTCAAAGGAAACACCTTTCATATTCGAGAACACGTTAATTTCCCATCATACTACCAACATAGAGACCATAAAAAAATGCCAAAACATAAGAATATTCACCTTAATAGAATGTGGAGTCTCCCACACAGTATGCCAAGCAAGGAACAACCGTAGAATACAGAGTTGCACTCTGTTAGAGATAACTTTCTACTCACAACCAAAAAATGTCTCAACATCTAGGATATAGTTGTCTGAATGAGTCAGGATAACATAGTTAAGAGATTAGAGTCATATCATATCTTGCGGTGACTTCCAAACTCAAACACCAACACATTGATCCATCACAAAAGGGCATTACCGATAGAGAGCAGCTTCTGGTAAACCAAGTAGACTTCTCATAGAGTTATCACCATGTAGATATCATCATGTTGACATCAATGACAACATAGAAACAACCAACATAAACCATCCATACTTCATGCTCATGTTACAAGGCCCAACAGATCTATTATGGAATGGGGTTTGGGTGTTTTTATGTTATGGTTGGTATGGTGGTGTCAAATGAGCTAGTGCAATGTTGATTAGGTTATGATGCAATGGTTTATGAAAGTTTGGTTTTCTTCTTTTTGTATACTCTATTGTTATATATACATCAAAATGATTTTAGCACTTAGTTTTTCTTGTACCGATATCTCATTTGTCCATATGTAGATGATTGAACTAGACCTAGTGACTATTTACCACTACTATTTACTATCCTAAAATTAAGCCCCTTTTTTTAATGATATATATAGAATTACTTTTCATCAAATTTTCAATTACAAAAACAAATACTATTATTAAATACTTTTAAAAGACTCACCACTAATAATACTTATTAAAAATTATGATTAAATCATAGAAAATTCACTTAATCATTTTATGTGTCTTTTAACTTCAACTTTGAATGAAATTGTAACGGGTTCTATTTGAGCCAAAGATCTTACATTGTGTAATGAATTTGAAGAGTTTTTATTATTAGAAAGCAAAAAACATGCACCTGGGGACTCCACCTCAACAAAAACCCCAAAGCCATTACATTTTTGTTTTATTATAAAATATCCATGTGAGCATGACACACTTAGTTATGAGATTCCAAATGAAAATGTAATGGCTTTGGGGTTTTTATTGAGGCAGAGAATGGAGTTAGCATGCATTTTTCAAGAGATCACAAACCAAACAATTCACAGTTGGTTTTTCCCAAGTCTTCAAACATCCTTATCATTCACTTAAGTTTATTATATTTTCTTTGTGGTTTTCAAGCGAAATGTAAAACCCTTCAAATTCAAAATTGTATATACATTGTGTATATGTTTGTTGGAATCTCATTTTATTGCAAAGAGAAATGGAGCCTTGTGTGGAGATGTTCTATTTTTGCAAGGATGGACAACTGCTACAAGGGCCTTCAAGTTGGTTGATTTGTTGCTAGTAAAAAATATCTTAAATAAACTATTTCAAAATGATGAACATGTATAAATTATGAAATAAATAATTAAATTTTAATTGTAATGTGAGAGCATATGCAACAAACCTTTTATGATTTTGTAAATATAGTATGTTTTTATTAGGTTCTAAAAGCGCAGGGGTCAAATGCTAACCTAATCTCTAGTTGTTAGCAGGGCTAACATCAAATCTATACTATAGAGAAATAATTTTAAGAGTAATAATGTGGTTGCAGTAGGTGATCTACCTAATTGCAAGGAGAATCATTCAAGCCCATCAACTATAAAAATCCAAGAGTCTCACCTTAGGCACTTAGCAAGAGGGTTTTTCCTATCCATCTGGGATGTTAAAAATATTGATGAAAACATATTCCAATCCCACTTTTGTGTGAAAAATCTAGATGATTAATATCCTGTCATAGGAATTTTAATCAATTTTGAGGTGATAGGGAAAAAAATTAACTGTTAACTTCATGGATTAAGTTGTATCCTGTGTGATAATAAACATATAGGTTTTCCAGTGCATCCACTAGTGCTAGTATGACTTTCTCTATTGTATGTCATAGTTAAAGTATATGGTGTTTTTTTTGTTTATAACTTTTGTATAGAAGAAAATTTGCACCCCCTATTCAAATTCCCCTTTCACATACCCTCACCCTAGAAAATCAAATTTGAAGGCAAAATTCCACATCACCCAACTTCCTTCTGTCCACTTGGCATTTGTCCTTTGTGTCAGTGAGAATATTTTTCAGGGATGCACGTGCGGTGTGCAGACGTTCGTGTAGCGCACTGTTGTCCTTGACAGATTCCTGCCCTAATTGGGGCTGAATTGTAATGTCCCTCTTCAACCAAGCGACCCAAAAATAGTAGATTCTTCCTCATTATTCCTTCAAATTCATTCATTCTCACTTCATTTCATCTTCTAACCATTCTCTTGCATTCTCTAGCAATTCTCTTGAGAATTTTAAGAATTCACTTCACTCTCAAGCAACATTTTAGCACTCCATCAACTCCACATTGCAAGTGTGAAGCAAACCATAGAAGCGTGGGCTTGGAGTCTTGCGAGACCTCCCTTCATGACAGTTTTAGCTGTGGTGACTTTGTCAATTCCATATATCCTCCATTGGTTAGTAAGCTTTTGGGTGGAGGTGGTAACATTTCACTCCTCTCCTTTGTGATTTGGTTGAGTAGCATTGTATTTTTTTGTAGTGTGTATTGCTCTCTTTTCTTTCCGTTATTGCATATTCTACTTCATTGCTTTATGGTTGTCTATTGAGGTGGAAACACCAAAATGGGGGTCTGATTGAGGCAGGCCCCTATACAACCCCAAAATTTTTCCCCTTCTTATGTGTGTAGGTGAACGTCCGTGTGGAGCTAGCTGGTGAATTGACACTTTTGTGATATTATCTTCTTCACCTTAATTCTTATCTACTTGCTTTATCATTTTAGTATCTATTTCCTATGCTTTCTTATTTTGTTTTTACCATCTAGATTAACTAGTTAGGTCATTAGTAGGATTTTTCAGTAATTTTTGTTGTGTTTTCTATTTTCTGACTATACAAACTCCAGCGCGTCGCACTGTCGTCCCAGAACGACGCTTCCATCCTTGGATAGAAAGTTTTTTGAGACAAAGTACCGACTCTAAAAACCAACTCGCCTAGCCCAAACCTAAGTTTAGGATCTATAGAGTGGTAGAAGTATGTTATAGTTCTCATCATTCTTGATCCTTACCCCAAGGCATATTTTAGAGTGAGGTAAGTTAGGGCAGCCCTCCACTCTCAGCTCTTTGTGACCTAGAGCCTTGACATAGTTGGTCCCCCTCTCTTACATTTTTGGTGAACCTGACATGAAGCAATGCCTACCCATTCATCAGTGTTGATACTTTTCCCTTGTACCTTGTGATCATTGTACCCCTAAGTGTTGTGAAGGTTTATGAGCATCACAACCCAGTCCGCGACTTTTGGGTACATTGTTAAGAGAAGTGTACGACACCTTCCGATGGAGAAGACGAAGGTCACTTCTAGTTTCTCTACAGGCCTTTTTGCCAAATCTGTTGTTGGTCTTTCTACCTAGGAGCAGTTGTTGAGGGGTGAGGTAGGATTCTTCGATGAGATCGACCATGTCCCTACTCCTCCTACATCTCCTACACCATCATCCGTAGATGAGCATGAAGTTGTTCATATTCCTTCAGAATATATCTCTACCCTTAGCAAAGGGCTGGGTGACTTGGAGAATCACCTAGAAAAGGACCCGAAGTTGGCTAGAGTTGCTAGGGTTATTTGTGAGATAAAATATATGGCGGGAAAAGATCGAATAGGCATAGAACTCCTAACTAGTCTCTCTAGTCTGATTGAAGCGTGCACCCTTCCAAACAATGCTAACATTATAAAAGGGGCAGCTCTCGAAGAACACGAGAGATAGTTAGGAATGTTGATGCCTCCCACATTTGTGTATATTGCCAACACAGTCTCGTCGATCAGCATCCCCTCTGCCTCCAAGAGATCTGAAACTATCAAAGTGAGCAAAATACCCTTGGGTTTCAATTTCACCCCTCCTATCACCTCTAGTGGTGGAGGTTTTGGTGGGGGCTTTGGTAGTGATGGTGGCTTCGACAACAGGGGTGGCTCCGGTGGAGGCCCTGTTGGTGTTGGTGGCGTTGGCTCTGGCAATGGCCCTGGCGGTGGTTCTAGAGGCGACTCTGGTGGTGGCTCTAGAGGAGGTCCCACTAGACCTTTGTCATCCTGAGACCCTATTTTGAACACTCTTCTTCAGAATATGGGCAAGATGCAAAGCCAACTGGCAAGTCTCTCCCAAGCCTCTACCCAACCTATCTTTCAACCCTTCTTCTGGCATAGTCCATTTTTGATAGCAAGCCTAAGCACTCCCTTCCCATAAGGAATGGATATTCCCAAATTCGAGAAGTATGGCGACAAATGGGACCTGAAAATGCATGTGTCTGCCTTTAATTCCATGTGTACAAACTTCTTCTATCACGATGCATTGATGGAAAAAATATTCCCTCGATCTCTTAAGGATACAACACTATAACGGTACTTTTCCTTACTTGACAACTCCATTTTCTCATTTGATCAACTTGTAAATCAATTTCTTCGACAATTCCAAGCCAATATTGGATCGAAGATGACCTTTTTGGATCTTGTTCGATGCAAGCAAGGGGATAATGATAATATTACTAATTTCAAAGTGCGGTATCAAGCACTCTTCTCACAGATCTCGTACCCATTGCCCAATTTTGACATGCATAAGGTATTCATAGGGAACTTGCAGAGACCTTGGCAAGAAAAGTTCACCCTTATGAAATACCCTTCTTTCGCACGAGAATATCAACAAACAGTACTCTAGTTCAGGGGATCCTCCTCGTACTCCCATTTAGAAGGGAAATCCATTGTATCAATCTCTTGAAAGGGTAAGGCTATCATGAATGTAGTAGTCACTACGAATGATAATGACCTCAGACGCAACAAAAAGTTCACAAAGTTACTAGAATCTTATTCTTCCATCTTATAGAGATTGCTGAAGGATAAAATCATAACCTTGGAGAACCCTAAAACTCTCAAGGAACCTTACCCTAGTTGGTACGATGCAAATTCCTTTTGTTAGTACCATTGAGTTAATGAACATGATACTGAATGTTGTATGAGCCTGCGTCACAAGATATAAGATCGCATTAAGGATGGTATTATTCATCTTGATGGAAATAAATAAAATGCAAACAAAACTATGGTGAAAGCAAATAGTGAGTTGTAGATATACATGGACCCATTTTCATTGCATTCTACCATCTTAATTATCGATCCCTTCGATTCTACTACTTGGCTCGAGGCGTACGTTAACATGGTCACGGTTACTCCTACCATGCATCCTGCCACTGACTTGTCAAACATGACGTTCACCTCACAAGATATGCCCTTGAACAACAAGCCTTCTCCCCTCTACATTCCTGCTCAAATCAATGGAAACATTGTGATGAGGATCTTGGTTGACCCTATGAGTCGAGTGAATGTCATACCAAAGAACGATGTTGTTGAATTCATTATAGAGGAGGGAGTAAGAAGAAACAATATCTACCATGTGTACCCACGATGGTCTTTGTCTCAAATGGTATGGCCGATCAATAACTTTTTCCTTCCTAATTGGACCTAGGGTTGTAGATACAGTCTTTGATATTATTTTGGAGTTAGATTTGTTCAGGCTAAAGCTAGGCATACCTTGGCTAGCTTCCATGAATGGAATCGCCTTTGTCATTCATAAGTGTTTAAAATTATCCCATGAAGGTGTTGTGCACGTTGTGCATGACACTGGATACCAGCTGTTGGTGTCCCATGGTGGCTACTTGTTGGATTATTTTTGGCCCACCCCGGTTGGTCTGCTCCCCCCAAGAACAAACCTAATTTACAAGAACTATGTGAAGTATAAGTTCAGGGGCAAGGGACAGCCAAAATTGACCCTCCCAGTAGCGCAATAGCCAATTGCCTCCTCTTCTTGAAAGGGACAGGAGAAGCTCGCCTATCCTTGGGATGCCTCTTCTGCTTCTCTTTCTAGATAGGAATTCTAGATGTCTACCCCTAGATTCCATCTAGCAAGTCTGATGGTGCCTGCTTGGCATAGACCCAAGATTAGGATATCAGATCTCCCTACCAAACTACCAAGACCTTGGTTCTACTTGTATGGCAAGAGAAAGGGTCCTTGTGGGGAATCTTCTATGTCTCGGCCTTTGTGGCCTCCTACCGATTTTGCTCCCAAATTAATAAATAGGAAGAGGCTTGTTACCAAGACACTAGAGCCGACTCCCCCAGTTGTTCCTTAATCTGCTCCTCCTGCTATCATTCAAGAGTCTATCCCTCTGTCGAAAATGATTGTGATGGACACCCCTATGGTTGAGCAGGAGCCTTCCATCCATTTGTAGCTCCCAGGCTCTAGCTCGAAGAGTCACAAAAACTGCCTTGAATGTGAATGTAAGCATTGATGAAAGGCTCTTGCGGCTTAGCAAGCCACTTTGTAGAAGAAGGAAGAGGAGACAACCACCCCTACTTCAAGGCCTCCTGCTATGTCCTCCTCTCTCCTTTTGTTCAATCTAGTTTGGTCTCGCTTTCAGCTCATGTTGTGAGTGCGCTTGACCCCAAAAAGGTGTAGGTATTCATCGCTCCTTCGGTTGAGCCACCCTTGTTGATGTCCCTCCCAGACATCCCTCCATTCCCAAAACCCATGGACATGTCAAATACCTTAGTGGTGTCTGTCGTAGTTTTCTCCTCCTCCACTGCGCCTCTTGCCTCGTTTGTGGGGAGTTCACATCCCCTGACAAATTAGAAGGTGGAGGGTGGTCCTTCTAGCAATGGAGGGTGTAATAGGATCCTACCTTCTCTAAAAGGTGGTCCCATGCTAGCTTGTTTCGTCTTAGCGACAGAACAAGTCTCAGATTCTCTTGAGTTTTTTACCACTCCCGAGTCACTCAGTGAGCTAAGCAATGAATCTCAGGCGTAGTCCTCCCCGTCCGTTGAGGTACAACATGAAAATCCAGTAAAGTGCATGTTCAACTCTTTTGATGAGGTCTTGACCTTGTCAGTGATCTTTGCAATGTCCTTCACCATAACTCCACAAGAGCGTAGCAGAGAAGACCTTGCAGGGTCTTCTTCCTTAGCCCTTATTGTGGGAGGGTCGAAAGCTCCTTCCCTTAATATTTCACCACTACAAGCTCATCCTCCTTCCCATTATAATGATCTAGATTGGGAAGTAGATGACCCCTTGGTCGATGAATGTTAGGGGGAGGCCTCTTCTTTATCTTTAGATTAGATGTGTGTGTTGTGATGTGTTCCCTTGTGATTGTGCCATGTGTTCCTAGATGACCCTTGTCACCCTTGTCGGTGCTTGGATACAAGAGCTATTTTGTGTTGTGAACCTTCTTCTATTTGTATCATCATTTTTTCATCTTTGTGTTTGATTTTCAACAAATTAGGGACGACGCAAAGTGTTGGGAGCATTTAGGCTTCCTTTCCATGTTGACCCAATTTTTTATTTTACTTTGTTTTCTGTGCATTCTTCCTAATCTGGTGGCAATTGGTGATCTTTTTCCTTGCACCACAGTTACCTATTATTTATATAAGCATGAGCAGATCTGATCCCACAATGCCAGATCAACCCTGTGTCCTCTATTTGTGCTTATTTCTTTTTTGCTCTTTTCTTATCTTTCTCTCTTCTTTGCTTGAGTTGTCCCTCACATGTGTGACAACTCCATTTCTATGACACTTCAATTTTCAAAAAATGCATTCATTGTCAATGAATCTTTTCTCGAGAATCTTTGTAAAAAATTTCAAGAATCGCGTTCTTGACTTGGACCCCTAATAGAATGTGTTCCCTTCATCATGGGTTCACAAAGAAAGAACTTGAGAACTTTCCTCTGAGGTGGGAGCAACTTTGACGTTCCCTCGTGAGAGGGCATTTTCTTCCTTTCAAATTCCTTGATGAAGTGAACATATTTCGAAAGGATTCCTTGGTGATGAATCGATTTGAGAAAAAAGTGTCTCTTTGGTACTTCCAAACAACATATCCCTTCAGTGGACCCCTCTTCATGTCAGGTTCTTGAGGGACACCCTTTGAAAATATCTCAATTTGTTGATGGTTTGTGTGACTGTCCTCTTGATTTCCTGCATGGTTGCTTTGTTTTTGGACAATTTTTATTTGTGATTAAACATGTTGCTTTGCAAGTGCACCTGTAAAGCCCCTTTCCAATCGAACTTTGTAGAGTCTCCTTATTTGGGTTTCCTTCATGTCAGAGAACTTGGGGGATGCCTCCTTGTAGGTCCATGGGCCTACAAGCCGCTTACTTCTCTAGGATTCCTTCATGTGAGAGATCTTGGGGGTCGCCTTCTTGCAGGTCTGTTGACATGTAAGACACTTACTTCTTGGGGCTACCTTCATGCGAGAGATCTTGGGGGTTGCCTCCTTGTAGGCCTGTGTGCTTGTGAGATGCTTTCATCCTACGAGATTTTTCCATCATTGGTCTAAGGGCCTTTGGTGTACTTTATGTAGCATCATAGTTCTACGGGGCCATGGAGTCTTTTGTTCGAAACTCCTCAAGGAGAGTACCTATGGAGTCCTTTTCCAGTCCTACACTTTTGAGCTTTCCAGATCACAGTTTGCTTCCTTGATGATTCATGTATAAATTTATAAACCTACTAACTCTTTGATCTACTTTACCAAAGCACTCATCAGTACTCGTGCTTGCTAAAGTGGGGGGAAAATGTATAGGAGCAAATTTTCATCCCCTATGCAAATTCCCCTTTCACATACCCTCACCTTAGAAAATCAAATCCAAAGGTAAAATTTCACATCACCCAACTGCCTTTCATCCACTTGGAATTTGTCCTTTGTGTCAATGAGAGAATATTTGTCGAGGATGAGCACACGACGCGTAGACGTTCACATAGTGCGCTATTGTCCTTGACAGATTCCTACATCTGAAGTTAGCAGAGGCATTACACACCCGATTGAGGCCAAACTATAATGTCCCTCTTTGACCAACTAACCCAAAAATGGTAGATGCTTCCTCATTCTTCCTTCAAATTCATTCATTCTCACTTCATTTCATCTTCTTGTTGGGAATAGGATGTCATTTAATTGTAATCCTAAACATTATTTCATGTATCTCCTAAGTCTTTGGAAAGTGTTCCCCAACACTAGGATTAGAAAGATATGAACATGTTAATTGACATTTGCAATTAATTCTAAATGATAGGAACATGTGGGGATGCCCATGAAGAGCTCCTAAAAAATTGGAGCACATGGGGAACCCACATGGAAGGTGGAACTCACCTTGAGTTAAGTTAAATATTTGGATTAAAATATAACACTTCAATAATAAATGTAAAGATCCTAGAAGTTAGGGATTGATGTTTACATGCACGGAGTTCATATCATTTTAGTTTAGTTCAGTTTAGTTTAGTTTAGTTTAGTTTAGTTTAGTATCAGTTCAATTCAATTCAGTTATGGTTCAATTATCTTTAGTTGCATGTAGTTAGTTTCAGTTGAATGCTAGTTGACTTCAGTTGACTTGGAATGCATGACTAATGACTTAAGTTGCATGACAGATAATAGGTGACACATTTAGTTAAGTGGGGATGATCAATCTTGCATGATATTTGCATGAATGGTGGAGAGATATGTTTCAGTTAACAAAGATTGACTTGGACCCACCTTGGGCACCCAAGTTGGAATCTTGGAGTTGACACTTTTGCATGATAAGATATTTTATAAGGATGAGTTAAGTGGGCCCATTCTTGGGTGCCAACTTTGAGGATAAGCTTACAAGATATATTCAAAATCAACGTTGAGTTATGACTTCAGTTTGGGACACCCAAATGGATGGACTTGTTTTGACATTGTTCTTCACGGTAGAACTCTACTTGCAAAGAATAGGCATGGGTTTTGTGAGATAAGCATTGTGCTTTGTAATTGTAAACTCTTTCTTATCTATATATTTTTAGTTTCCACATCTCATAATTAGATCCATTGAATCTTTCAATATCTAAACGAGAATTAAAACTCATTGTAACAAACTTATTTTCCAAAATCAGCAATAACACAATAGTAAAAGCTCCCACTACAGCCAAAAAACCTTCAAAATTTTAAGAGAAAGGCATCACAAACTCTACCCCAACTGTTAGCTCTGATACCAAATGTTGAAAATGGAGGTTATTATGTAACTTAATACTTTGTAAAACTATTATATTATAGATATTTTTTTATATTTTTTTTAGACTGCAGGAATCGGGTAGCACGACCCCCTATAAACTGCAGTGCGCCTGGTAAACTTTTTAACATGACCGGCGGCGCTGGCGCGACACGCCCTCCGGTACCTGGGACGGGAGACTAGAACTCATGACCAGCCGAGCCGCAACGGAATTACTTAGCCAACCGAGCTAGCCCTATTATATTATAGATCTAATAAGTGTTTTTTGTTACAATTTCTTTGTGGATAATTATTTGTTTAGATTCATTTTACCATTTGTAGTCAGAGTGGTAGAAGAATAAGATCGAAGATGGCACAACATATACCGGGAAACCCTTACAGAAAAAACTCCACCAAGAATCAATAGTGCTTGTATTATTTAACCTTAGAACAAGATTGCAATAATTCTTTATCAATTTTACTTGAGATTTCTTTTTTCAACAATTCTTCTTCACAATCTCAGTAAAATCTCTCTTCAACTTGCTACAATATATAGATAATAATGAGCCTATATATTGTAGCAAGTTGAAGAGAGTTTGATCAAATTTTATTGTAGGTTGTGAAGAAGAATTGTTGAAGGCAAAAGAAGCATCTCAAGCAAGGATTGATAAAGAATTATTGTAATCTTGTTCTAAGGTTAAATAATACAAGCACTATTGATTCTTGGTGGAATTTTTCCTATAAGGATTTCTCCATGGTATATGTTGTGTAACTTTTATCTTTTGATCTTATTCTTCTACAATCTTTTGTCTACTTCTACAAATGGTAAAATGAATCTAAATAGATAATCATCCACAAAGAAATTGTAACAAAAAACACTTATTTAGATCTACAGTATAATAGTTTTACAAAGTATTAAGCTACATAATAACCTCCATTTTCAACATTTGGTATCAGAGCTAACAGTTGGGGTAGAGTTTGGGACACCTTTCTCTTAAAATTTTGAAGGTTTTTTGGCTGTAGTGGGAGCTTTTACTATTGTGTTATTGCTGATTTTGGAAAATAAGTTTGTTACAATGAGTTTTAATTCTCGTTTAGATATTGAAAGATTCAATGGATCTAATTATGAGATGTGGAAACTAAAAATGGAGGATCTCCTTGAAGAGAGAGATCAGTGGTTTGCTATTGGTAATGAGACAAAGTCACCTACAACGATGCCAGATGAGGATTGGGATAAGCTTGATAAGAAGGTAAGAGGAACCATAAGATTATGTCTTGCTAATGTTGTTCTCTTGAATGTTACAAAAGAAACTACTGCATATAAATTGTGGAAGAGAATGGGTGATATTTATCAAACTAAAATTCTTACTAATAAGTTGTATCTGAAAAGATAGTTGTATTCTTTAAAGATGGAAGATGGTGATTTTGTTGCAAATCATTTCAATGCTTTTAATTTGATTCTAAGTCAACCAGTATCTGTAGATGTAAAGCTAGAAGATGAAGATAAATGCATTTTGTTACTTTGTTTTTTACCAAAGTCTTGGGAAAATCTAATTGTTGCTATCAGTGGTTGTGGTTCATATCTGAAGATGGACAATATAATTCCTACTCTCCTATTAGAGGAGATGAGGAGGAAGTCTAAAAGAGAAATCCAAGATGCCTTGTTTGTAAAAGGTAGGCCTAAGAAAAAGGAACCTAAGGGAGACAAGGAAGGGAAGGGTAAGTAAGAAGGAAAGAGTAAGGTAAAGTGTTGGAACTATGGTAAACTGGGACAGGTGAAGAAGGATTGTAAGAACAAGAAAAAGAGTTATGATTCTTCTACAGAGGAATCCTCGGATGACAAGAATCATGCATTGATCATTTCATGTAAAAATTTTAGTGATGACTCTTTGCTTGATGTTAAAGAGTGATCTTCATAAGGAGGATGGTAATCATGATGCCGTGTGTAGCTCGTACCACAGTTTAGTGGGAGTTGTTAGCAGTGACGTGGATGCATCATTGGTAAGGTTATCTTCATGTGATTGGGGATATGTTTTATCTCAGTTTAGAGTGGTTGCTATTATGTCATGGTTTACTCTTGATATGTATTTAGATTTTGGCATGGTACTTGTTCTCTTGAGACCAAGATGTATATATGTTATGGTACATGTGATCTCCTAATAGGAGATGGTTAGATCATGTTGTCATGTTTATGTTCCTGATTCATGATAGGAGCTTTGGAATTGATCTTGTGTAGTTCTCTTAATTATTGGGTACATTAATCATTTGCTTGATTACTTCATGATAGTGCTATGTTGCATTTGGAGTTTGGAATGGATTGGATGGTTACAGGTCCTCATGGATACTTGGAGAAACAGGTGAGGATTGAGTTCTCTTATGGTAAGAGATATATGTTGGAATGGTTACTTGTAAGAATTTTTTTTTCAACAGTAAAGACCGAGAAACCTACACCTTGATTGGACGTGAGTTCAACACACTCGGCGGTGTCACATGCCTCCAAAGAGATAGTTTGGATACAAAGACTTGGGAAAGGTATTGGTTTTAATTGCAAGTAAGTTAAACTTGAATGTGATAGTCAGAGTGCTATGTGTTTAGCCAAAAATCCTATGTATCATGCTCGTACTAAGCATGTTGATGTTCAGTATTACTTTGTGCAAGAAATGGTTGAGAGTGGGAAGGTTTTAATTGAGAAAGTTGACACTTTAATAATGTTGCAGATTATCTTATGAAACCAATTTCTATAGATAAGTTCTCTTGGTTTTAATCATTTCTTGGAGCTTCATGATTATGCAGGTTGCATTTGAATTTGGCATGGATTGGTTTGTTGGTGCAGGAAGGCCATTGGCCTTGAGTCCTGTACTTGATTTATAATAATGATTCCTTGTTTAGAATAATTGCAATGTATAATGTCAAGTGGGAGAATGTTGGGAATAAGATGCCATTTAATTGCAATCCTAAACATTATTTCATATATCTCCTAAGTCCTTGGAAAGTGTTCCCCAACACTAGGATTAGAAAGAGATGAACATGTTAATTGACATTTATAATTAATTATAAATGATAGGAACATGTAGGGACACCCATGAAGAGCTCCTACAAAATAGGAGTGCATGGGGCACCCACATGGAAGGTGGAACTCACCTTGAGTTAAGTTAACTGTTTGGGGTAAAAGATAACACTTCAGTAATGCATGTAAAGATCGTAGAAGTTAGGGATTGATGTTTACATGCATGGAATTCAGTTTAGTTTAGTTCAGATCAGTTCAGTTTAGTTCAGTTCAATTCAATTCAGTTTAGTTCAGTTTAGTTCAGTTATGGTTTAGTTATCTTCAGTTGCATGAAGTAAGTTTCAGTTGAATGTTAGTTGACCTAATTTGACTTAGAATGCATGACTAATGACTTAAGTTGCATGACATATAACAGGCAATACATTCAATTAAGTGGGGATGATCAATCCTGCATGATATTTGCATGAATGGTGGAGAGACATGTTTTAGTTAACAAAGATTGACTTGGACCCACCTTGGGCACCCAAGTTGGCATCTTGGAGTTGACACTTTTGCATGATAAGATATTTTATAAGGCCGAGTTAAGTGGGCCCATTCTTGGGTGCCAACTTTAAGGATAAGCTTACAATACATCTTCAGAATCAACATTGAGTTATGACTTCAGTTGGGACACCCAAATGGATGAAGGACTTGTTTTGACATTGTTCTTCATGGTAGAACTCTACTTACAAAGAATAGGCTTGGATTTTGTGAGATAAGAATTGTGCTTTGTGATTGTAATGCTCATTATTGTCTATCCATTGCAACAAGTTGAAGAGAGTTTAATAAGATTTTATTGCAGGTTGTGAAGAAGAATTGTTGAAGGCAAAAGAAGCATCTCAAGCAAGGATTGATAAATAATTATTGTAATCTTGTTCTAAGGTTAAATAATACAAGAACTATTGATTCTTGGTGGACTTTTTTCTCGTAAGGGTTTCTCCATGGTATATGCTTTGTAACTTCTATCTTCTAATCTTATTCTTCTACAATCTTCTATCTACTTCTACAAATGGTAAAATGAATCTAAACAGATAATCATCAACAAAGAAATTGTAACAAATAACACTTATTTACATCTACAGTATAATAGTTTTACAAAGTATTAAGCTACAAAATAACCTCCATTTTCAACACTTCTAACCATTCTCTATCAATTCTCTTTAGCATTCTAAGCATTCATTTCACTCTCAAGCAACATTTCAACACTCCATTGCAGCAACACTCCATCAACTCCACATTACAAGTGTGAAGGAAGCCATAGAAGTGTGGGCTTGGAGTCTCGTGAGACCTCCCTTCATCACAGTTGTGGCTATGGTGACTTTTCCAAGTCCATAGCTCCTTCATTGGCTAGTGAGCTATTGGGTGGAGGTGGTAACGTTTCACTCCTCTCCTTTGTGATTTGGTTGAGTAACATTGTATTGTTTTGTAGTGTGTATTGCTCTCTTTTCTTTCCTTTATCACATATTCTACTTCGTTGCTTTCTAACTATGGAGGTGGAAACACCAAAACAGGGGTTTGAGTGAGGTAGACGCATATACAACCCCAATAATTTTCCCATTCTTGTGTGTGTGTAGGTGAATGTTTATGTGGAGCTAGCTGGCGAAATGGAGCTTCTGTGAGATCATCTTCGTCACCTTAGTTCTTTTTTACTTGCTTTATCATTTTAGTATATATTTCCTATGCTTTCTTATTATGTTTTTACCATCTAGATTAACTAGCTAGGTCGTTAGTAGGTTTTTTCGATAGTTTTTGTTGTGTTTTATGTTTTCTGACCATACAAACTCTAGCACGCCAGAGAGACGCTAGCGCGCTGGACTATCATCCGAGAACCGCACTTCCATCCTTCGATAGAGAGTTGTTTGAGAGACAGTACCGACTCCAAAAACTAGCTCGCCTAGCCCAAACCTAAGTCTAGGATCTGTAGAGTGGTAGAAGTATGTTATAGTGCTCATCATTCTCGATCCTTACCCCAAGGCATCTCTTAGAGTGAGGTAAGTTAGGGCAACCCTTCGCTCTCGGCTCTCCATGACCTAGAGCCTTGACATGGTTGGTCCCCCTCTCTTACAACTTTATACTCATTGCCACTTTGTTGAAAGCAAAGAATTTTTGGCAACTTTGAATTTTGGTATCCCTCTTTGTACTTTACAAATCAAAAAATCTTATTAGCTATAATGATTAACTACAAGGGTTTTCTATTTGTGTGGTCTTTGGATCTTATGATGAGGATTGTTATCTCAGAGCATTTTTATCGTGAGGGGTAGAGACTTTTCTAATTAGGTATCTTTTACTCTTAAGATTGAAATTATTCTTTGTTGATATCCTCACCCTTGCCAGTTGGAGGAGAGCCTTGAATGTCAACGATCTCCTTGGTGGAGGTGTGTCCATCTTTTCCATGGTCACTTTACTTATTTTTCTTATCGTACAGTCAAGGTTTTTGATTTCCCCAAAGTCTATTGCCAGCTTTGCAACATCCTATTCATACATGAATCTCTACAAGGACTAGTTGCACCATATTTC
Source organism: Sequoia sempervirens (assembly GCA_007258455.2). Classification (NCBI taxonomy): domain Eukaryota; kingdom Viridiplantae; phylum Streptophyta; class Pinopsida; order Cupressales; family Cupressaceae; genus Sequoia; species Sequoia sempervirens. The sequence goes on along the minus strand of VDFB02343779.1, from coordinate 100,893 downwards.
TTTTGTTGGGTAAGCTTCTTGTCTAATTCGATCATGATGTAGGAAATGTTATGGGTTGAATAGAATTCTTTGGGATCATACTTTCTTGGCTTGAGTTGAGCAAGCTCCATCTAGGGGGAGTTTATATTATCTAATGTTGAGGTTTGCTTTGTTTTGTGAATTTGAATCAAACTCATAACAAACAACATGATGTAAACTCTTGCAACCACCTACACTATATACACAAATATTTGACATTATCATGTCTAAGGAAAAGAAAATTCAGGGGGAGAATATTTAAAGATGGATAAGGCATGATGGATAGATGTTAAGATGTTAGGAGATTAAGAGAGAGGGAGAGAGAGAGGTAGAGATGGAGAGAGAGAGAGATAGAGAGAGAAACAAAGAGGGAAGGATGAAGGCTAAGAGATTAAGAGAGAGAGAGATAGGGAATGAGTGAGAGAGAGGTAGAGAAGTAGAGAAAGGGAGGAAGAGGTAGGGAGGGAGGGAGGGAGGGAGGGGTGAGATAGAGAGAGAAGGGGGAGAGAGATGGTGGGAGACTAGGAGGGAAGGGATAGAGAATGGGGAGGAGAGGGGTTAGAGGGAGGGAGAGATGGGAGACGGTGGTGAGATATAGAGTGGATGGGAAGGAGGTGGGAGAAAGATGGAGAGGAAGGGGAGGGTTAGGAGTTAGGAGAGAGGGGAAGGAGGATGTAAAGGATTGGGAGGAGTATATATATAGGGAAGGAGAGATAGAGAAGGGGGGGATCTGAGGAGGGGAGAAGTAGAGATAGATAGAAAGAGAGAGAGGAGGTGGGGAGGGAAGTGGGATAGATAGAGATGAGAGAGACAGGTGTAGGAGGAAGGTGGAGATTGAGAGAGAGGAGGAGGAGAGGCAGAACAAAGGGATGGGATTAGATGGGGAGAGTGGGGAGGATTATTATTGTGTGTGTGTGAGGATCGGGGAGGTGGGGAGGGGAGGAGGCAGGGGAGGGAGGGATGGAGATGGAGACGGAGATGGAGGAGAAGTGGGAGAGGGAGGTGATGGAGAGAGAGGAGATGGTGCTGAGGATGGGAGTGGGGAGGGAGGGAGGGAGGATAAAGGTGGGAAAGGGAGATGTGAGAGAAACATAAAGGGGAGGAGGAAGGTTTGGATATTGAGAGAGAGGGATGGAGGGATGGAGAGGTAGAGATGGAGAGAGAGAGATATTGAGAAGTGTATAGGGAAGGAGATATAGAGAGGAGGGATGAGTGAGGGAGAAGTAGAGAGAGAGGAAGAGGTAGGGAGGGAGAGAGAGGTGAGATAGAGAGTGAGGAGAGAGGGAGAGATAGAGAAAAGTAGAGAGGGAAGCAAGGAGGGACATAGGGAGAGAGAAGTGAGATAGAAAGAATGAGAGAGAGAGGGGGGAAGGAGGAAGGTGGAGTGATAGAGAGAGGAGGGACGATGAGAGATAGGTTGAGAGGGATAGGTTAGATAGAGAGAGGTAGAGAGGGAAGGTGGGTGGGATGAAGGAAGAGAGAGAGAGTGAAGTAGAGTGGGAAGGTGGGTGGGAGGAAGGAATAGAGAGAGGGGGAGATATATAAAATTAGAGAGGGAGGGAAGGAGGAAAGGAGGGAGGGATGGAGGGAGAGAGGGAGAGAGGTGAGATAGATAGAAGTATAGAGCGAGGAGAGAGTGTGTGAGAGAGGTCTAGAGCATAAAGGATAAACAATGAGTGAGATAGAGAGTGAAAGATGATACAACTTGCTAATCACTGAAATTTGACCTCCTAATTACTAAAATTTGACATGTTGATTACTAAAATTTGGCTATTTGAAAAATTATAAGATCTTCCAAATGCTAGAATTTGAATTATAACTCCTAGAGATCCAAAACCACTCTCAAACATCTTGAAACTATATACATGAAATATAACTTAAAGTATAGGAAAGTAAATGTCTATACTTATACTTAAATGTTTATTCATGTATATAGTTTCCTTGAAAGACAACAAGAAGAAAGAGAAAAAAAAGAGAAATATTTTTCAATGCAAACCAAAATGTGAGTGCTTTATAACGTGCTCATGTTTTGTCAATCCATTCACAAAACACGAGTGTGTTATAACGTGCTCATGTTTTGGAAATACATTCACAATATGTGCATTTTTTAAAATTCAAACCATAACATGAGTGCATTAAAACATGCTTGCATTTTGGCTTGGTCACTACCAATCCATAACACGAGCACATTTTATTATTACATGCTCACATTTTTTCTATTTTGGGATGAAAAAGTGAAGTGGCCACTTTTTAGCACCCCATCTTTCTATACCCACCCCCTATGTAGATATTAGGTCCATCATGGAAAAATTGCTATTAGATCTAGGCCACATGTGGGGTAGAGTAATGTGTTTGATATGGCTTAAATTCTTAGATGCACTTACATGCTATCAAATGTTGTTGAATTTTTCCTTCTCAACGATGATATTGAAGAGGCCATTCATCAAGCCGAAGTATATTTCAATAGTATTTTGGAGCATCTTCACGCAACAAAGTATAAACATATTTGTTTGCAAAGGGCTGCACGAAAGAGATAAGGAAATGGGTCAAGGTTTTCCTTATGGTGGAGGCTATTCTTACATTCTCGACATGTTATTATAAGGATGAGTCATAGGATGTGAAAAGGTATTTTCTTCAGTAAGGATGTTTCATGTGAAAAATGTAATGAAATGATAAAAATGATAGGTCGAGGCCTACATAATTTTCCCCAGCCTCTAATAGACTATAAACTCTCTTTTTTAGTTTTGATGTTTGTGGTGGGGGATGATCTATTATGGGATGGGGTTGGGGTGGTTTTTTTGTTATGGTTGGTATAGTGGCGTTGAATGAGCTAGTGCAATGTTGTATGGGTTATGATGCAATGGTTTATGAAAGTTTGGTTTGCTTTTTTTGTATACTCTATTTTTATATATACATCAAAGTGCTTTTCACACTCAATTTTTTTTGTATCGATATCTCATTGGTCCATATGTAGATGATTGAACTAGACCTAGTGACTATTTACCACTACTATTCACTATCCTTAAATTAAGCCCTTTATATATATACATGTTAAAATTATTTTTCATCAATTTTTCAATTACAAAAACAAATACTATTATTAAATACTTTTAAAATGCTCACCACTAATAACACTTATTAAACATTCTAATTAAATCATAGAAAATTCACTTAGTCATTTTATGTGTCTTTTAACTTCAACTTTGAATAAAATTGTAATGGGTTCTAGTTGAGCCAAAGATCTTACATCGCTAATGAATTTGAGGAATTTTTAATATTAGAAAGTGGAAAACATGCCTCAGGGGACCCACCTCGATAAAAACCCTAAAGCCATTACATTTTTTGTTTTATTATTGACTAGCAATTGCAGCTTGGTGTGCAATGGGTACGTCGAAGAGGTGTGGAAGGTCAATTAGAGAAAAATTTGGTTCATTTTTTGCATATATTTGTGTAGTACACGAGGTCAATTAGTAGGCCATTTAACAAATGATGTTTGTGGAACAAATGTCTTAATGTAGAAGTGAGAGCTTAAAATCAATTATACATTCACTTACAAGGATCCAAACACAATTAAAATAAAACCTTTGAATCAAGAAAATAATCAAGCACCATTACCAACATGTGCATGTTATGTTTGCAATATGTAGTTATCAATTTTTTTTGCATAGAAACACACTTCTTATGCATGTAGTTATCAATTTTTTGTATAGAAACACACTTCTTGTGCATTACTCATTGTCTAATAGAACAACTTGATGTGGACGAGTCTAAAACTGATGAGAAAAGTGTCATAATTTTTATCAAGTCTCACTAATAATTAACTATTATATCAAGAGACATTACTATACTAACATTAAAAAAATTATAATAAACTGGGTGTATTCACTAAAAACTCTTAAATTTGATGATCATTTTTGCATCAAATTAATAATTAGAAATTAAATATAATATTTAAAAATATAAAATCATTTGATATAATAAAATAATTAATTATCAAGTCTCACTAATAATTAACTATTATATCAAGAAACATTACTATACTAACATTAAAAAAATATTATAATAGTGTGAGTGTATTCATTAAAAACCTTTAAACTTGATGATCATTTTTACATCAAATTAATAATTAGACATTCGATACAATATTTAAAAATATAAAATCATTTGATATAATAAAATAATTAATTATAAAAGCTCACTAATAATTAACTATTATATGAAGAGACATCACTATATTAACATTAAGAAAATAATATAATAGTATGAGCGTATTCACTAAAAATCCTTACATCAAATAAATAATTAAAAATTAAATATAATACTTAAAAATATAAAATCATTTGATATAATAAAATATTTAATAATGAACATTAATTATATTTTATTATATCTCTAAACATCTCTAAAATAAATATATTTAATTACACAATTATTAAACTTTATTATTTTTTTTCATTTCTCTCTATAAAATTTTCAGTCATCTTTTTCGATTGTTTGTCGAGGGTGTGTGGAGAATGGCGTTAGCACGCATATTCAGGAGATCGCATACCAAACAATTTGCATCTGGTTTTTCCCAGGTCTTCGAACATCTCATTTGCTTAAGTTTACCATGGTTTTTTTTTGTGGTTTTCAAGCGAAATGCAGAACTGTATTTACATTGTGTATATGTTTGCTGGAATCTCAGGTTGCTGAACAGAGAAATGGAGCCTTGTGCAGAGATGTTCCGTTTTTGCAGGGGTGGACAGCTACTGCAAGGGCCTTCAGGTTGGTTGGTTGATTTATTGCTAGTGAAAAATATCTCATTATGAAATTTTGGGTTTCTTTGATGAGTATGTTTAAGAGTTAAATATGGATGTAGGGGTGGTCCGCAAACTCTCAACTTAAAGTAAATTTCAAATTTAAAATTTATTATTTACTATTCTACTTGATTTATTAAATGACAGTATTAAGCTGCAAAATAGGAAAATAACATGCTGGAAATGAAAGGAATTCAATACAATAAACTCAGAAATTTTTGCCCTCAAAACTCCCTTAATGGCAACTGCATTTTTATTATAAAAATTACAACTAGCAATCGCACCTGGTGTGCAATGGGTACGTCGAAGAGGTGTGGAAGTTCAATTAGGGAATTTTTTGGTCTTTTTTTTTTCATACATTTGTGTAGTACATGAGGTTAATTGGTAGCCAATGGAAAAGTGATAGCTTCAAATGATCTAGACACAATTGAAAAAAACCTCTGAATCAGGAAGATTTCAATTAATTTAGGAATTCAAAGGAGAGAGGGAGAGATTCTCATTTTACATTTCTGCATTCATCTTAGCATCCAGTACCTCAATCGTGTTTAGGCATCATTCAGCTCATTCCCTAAGACAAAATACATGTCACAGAACACAGATTAATACCCTAAAAAATTGTGTCCACGGGTCTCTTTAGCATTACATCTATTTTGGGTAAAGTAGAAATTTAGAAAAAATAAAAAAATTCTGCATCATTTGTATAGTGGTGAAAGCTTATTTATTTATTTATTATTGTACCTTTTGGTGTCTGTTTACCTTTTTGAGCCACCCAAATAGGGGAGCTCCACTTGGGCATGACCAATTTTGGCTTAGGTGGTCCCCATGGAAGGATCCCTCCACTCAGGTATGTCCAATTTTGGTTGTGGGTAGTGGTCTCGTAGAAGGGGTGCTTCTATTTTTTCTTGGCTGCTTCTGTGCAGAAATTTTTTAAAGCCAGTTTGTATAAATATGATCTTGTGCCTCTCAGAAAGTATTTTTTGTCTTCCACATGTTGGAAGAAAATGAAAATAAAAATTTGTTTTATAATTTTTAGGAGAAATTGGAAAAAGAATTACATCAAGAATGGCTGCTACCTAATAGATGAATAACCTAAAAACTTCTCTGATGTTCTGTGAAATCTCAAGTTCCTCCTCTCTGACACCTGGACAAATCTTCTTAGTGAAATTTTAAAAAACATTACAAAAATATGGTCGTTCCTACATTATCTTTCGATATGGTCCCATGGAAGTGCCGTAGGCATCTATCTTTTACTGTGACAGTACAGTGGAAAAAAATGCAACTAGAGGATTATAATGAGTCTTTCATTGTAAAAGAGGAGACCCACATATATGTCTGCAAAGCTGGTGTTGGGAAAGAGGTTGTGAAAGATTCCTCAGCTTGCTTACAGCAAGACACTCAATTTCTCAAATGATTTCAATCTTTCAGTCAACTTGTCCTCCAAAAATTGCTTGCTACTTTCAGCTACATGTTTTGAAAAAAATTTGTACCAAGGCAGCTCGATACTAAGAAAAGTTGATGAGGTAGATTTGGGGAGCTTGCATTTCAACAAAGTACACCAACTGCACAGAAGAATGAAAAATTCATGATCTTTATTCAATTCTCAGTGCAGAGGTGTTAGGCCCGACAGATAAGAATGAAAAAATAAGTAGGCTTGATTAAATTCTTAGTGAAGAGGTATTAGGCCCTGCAGAGAAGGCAAATGAAACATGAGATTTACTTAGGACTGACTCCAAACAGCAAATATCAAGGATGGAGTAGCAGGTTTTAAAATAGGAAAGAAATGATTTTCTTCAAGCTGATTCTAAAATTGATCACATATGAGCTAGACAAGGGAAGGCAAACAAATATTTTAGAACAAATAGACGACAGTATGAAAGATGTTAGCTTACAAGTGTTTAAACCTTTTTCTGAAATTAAACTCTAGCTGCTTTCTTGGACCAAACATGTTTTAAGCTAATAAGTGAACATAGAGAGGAGAAAATCAAAAGAAAAAATAGCTAACTGGGTTGCACACTCATCATGAGATATCCAAAAATGAAGTCAACAGTATAAACTAATTGACAAGTTTTATCTCTAAATAAAGCAAGACAATAAGCAACAGGCCAAGGAATTGATAATTCAAAGGTTAAATATTTCAAACTGTAGCATTCAATTCATTGCTGGGAAGGGGATGATTTTGGGATCAGTAAGGTATTCAACAATTATTTGGATTTGTGTATAAGCAAAACCATCAATTTTTAGACTAAGATAAAAATCATACAAGAAGTTACCTTTAGTGCAAAAAGCAATCCTAATTCCTAAGTATTATGTCACTACAATTTTTCATGGCATTATTAGAGCTGTCAGTTCTGAGAAAATACCTTCCCATGTAATCCAAGGGGTGTGGGCATGCCAATGTAGACAGAGTTCCTTTAGAGAAATTATAGATAAGAACATCTGATAAAAAGTGGTGGATGACAGTGTAATATATCTGATTTAAGCAATCTTATTCTCAAATGAATATAGATAACATCAGCGACCAACCACAGTTCATTATATTGCATACCTAATTATCTTCAAGGATAAATGGATACATTGATTTGTGCAGCTTAGTTATGCAAAAAAATTCACCAATCACAGTTCTGTGAATTGAAAATCCAACTACTTCCCAGATATATCAATATTCAAGAATTGTTGGTTGGATATTAGTTGACCAAACTGTTGAAGATTACAGCCGTGGGCCTCTACTTCCAGCCGCGATTTCATAAAGTAATAAATGAAATATAGCCTAACGGCTATTTAATTTATTGGAGACACCTTTTAGTGAAGAGGCGCTTCACTTAAAAGATAAACAATATTTATTATTGTAGCCGACCTCTCCTTGATATTCGCCACTCTTCATGATGGCCGACCTCTTGAAGAAGAGACGCATCTCTTGGAAGAAGCCTCATTCACTTTGCATATATAGGCGATCACTCTCTTCATTCTATCATTCATTCCATTATTGTTCAAGTTCGCACTTAGTAAGAGATCAAGCATTACCTTCAGCAGATCGAAGTCTTCAAGAGGGTCAAAGTTATCATCTACAAGGAGATCGGTATTATCTTGTATTGCATCAAGTGAGGTGTTGATATTCGGCCTTGTGATTGGTCTTATTGTAAAGCAAATTGCTGGTTATTATTCAATATATAAGTGATATATTGTTGCTGGGTTTTTCTCCCTCAAGTTGGAGGGTTTTCCCAGGGTATATGCTGTGTCAAATTGTTTAAAATGCTCTATATCTGCTTATTTAATTTCTGATCCTAAAACTAACATGGTATCAAAGCGGGTTTAAGCAAGATCGTGATCAGATTTCAATAAGTAGTGTTATCTTCCATTCTCATTCTCATCTTTGTGTGTCTATCTTATCTACGAAAATGGTGAACGGACTTAAGGTTGAAGATGGACTTGATGGTGCCTCTAACTTCACCTCTTGGAAGTTTAGAGTACTTATTGCATTGGAAGAAAATGATATTATCGAGTTTGTGGAGAACGAGGTACCTAAACCTTCCGATGAGACTGAGAAGACTCAATGGAGGAAGAATGGCACAAAGGCCAAGAAGATATTGATTGATTCTGTGAAGGATCACCTTGTGCCTATTATCTCCAAGTTGAAGACAACGAGAGAGATGTTCAAGACTTTGGAGGGACTATATGAGATCAATAACACTAGTCGAGCTCTTGCATTGAGGCAACAGCTTCATCACATCAAGATGGCGAAAGGAGATTCAGTCATCTCCTTCTTCATGAAGATCACCGAGTTGAGAGATCAGCGTTGTGCCATTGGTAATATGGTTGATGACAAAGATTTAGTCATGTTGGCACTCAATGGTCTTCCTCAATCTTGGGAGCCATTCATCCAAGGTATTAGTGGAAGATTGAAGCTACCAAAGTTTGATCGACTTAGGGTAGATTGTATTCAAGAGGAATCAAGATTGGCAGCAAGAGGTATTGGACAAGGTTCTAACAATGAAGACAATCATGTTCTTGCTGCTCAAACATCGAAGAGGAAAGGAAGAGAAGGAAAGAAAGGCAATTTCAAGAGGAACAAAGATAGAAGACCGGATGGTGCTCCTAAATCCAAGAAGAAGAAGGATCTCTCCCGTATACAATGCTTTAGATTTGACAAGTTTGGTCACTATGCGAGAGATTGTGCAACAAGACCTAAGCAACATACTTCTATTGCGGATGTAAATGATGTCTCTCCTAAGAAGGATTCAAGAGATAATTCAAGTGGATTTCTATGTATCTTAGCCCTATCAAGCAATGTTCCAACTGATAGCAGCACATGGTTGATTGATAGTGGCGCCTCTCGTCACATTACTAGGTTTAGAGAGCATCTTTCAGATTTGGTGGAGAGAGATACCAACATTCAAGTCATAATTGGAGATGATGCATGCTATTCAGTGAAAAGTGTTGGAGCCTCCTCTCTTCACCTAGATTCCGACATCTCTCTTCATTTGAGCGATGTGTTGTTCGTACCAGGTATCAAGAGGAACCTTGTATCAATTTTAGCTTTGGAGGACAAGGGATATCAAGTTGCATTTTTGAAGGGAAAAGTTCTTGCTTGACCGAAGAACTCTAGCATCAAGATAGCCCGAGTGATTGGTGTTTGGCAAGAGAGTCTTTATAGACTTTCCATTCGTCCAATGCAGGCATTGCTACATGATTCTACTAGTTCAAGTGAGCTTTGGGATAGAAGACTTGCTCACCTCCATTTCAGAGCTCTTCCATCCATGCAAAAGATGGTCACTGGCCTTCCAAAACTCAATTAGGAGCATGAAGGTACTTGCTGAGGATGCACATTGGGTAAGAATACTATAGGTCCTTTTCATAGTAGTGAAAGTAGGTCTAAATGTATTCTAGATCTTGTTCACTTTGATTTGTGTGGTCCAATGTCTGTTGCTTCTTTGAGTGGTTTTTGGTATTATATAATTTTCATTGATGACTACTCTAGAAAGACTTGGATTTATTTCTTAAAGAAAGAATTTGAAGAGGTACTTGAGAAATTCAAAGAATTTAAGGCTCAAGTAGAGAACTTGTCCAGGAAGAGGATCAAAGTTCTGAGATCTGACAACGGAGGAGAATACATCTCTGGAGGCTTCCGTAACTTTTGTATCGAGGCTGGGATTAAGAGGGAGTGTTGTGTCCCTTACAATCCTTAGCAGAACGGTGTTGCAGAAAGGAAGAATAGATCCATTGTTGAAGCAGCTAAAGCCATGATCCATGATCAAGACTTACAAACCTTCCTTTGGGCAGAAGCATCTAGAACTGCAGTGTATGTTCAGAATTAGAGCCCTCATCGTATTCTGGAGAACATGATTCCTGAAAAAGCCTTCACAGGTGTGAAGCCTGAGGTTAGTCACTTGAGAATCTTTGGTTGTCCTGTGTATGTTCATGTGCCTAAAGATAAAAGGACTAAGTTGGAACCATCTGGCAAGAAAGGAATATTTGTGGGTTACAGTGAATCTTCAAAAGCCTACAGGATTTACATTCCAGGTCAGAAACAAATAGAGATCAACAGGGATGTCACTTTTGAGGAAGATGTTGCATTCAAGAGATCTAAAGGTTCATACATGGAGATAGATAATGAAGACCAAGAGACTCCTCAGGACATGGAAGTTGATCATACTCCTGAGATTCAGAGGGAGTCTATTGAACCAGAAGAAGATGGTGATCCAGTTGAGCCTTTGGAACCAACTGATAGGCCAAGAAACATTGTCATAGGTCGAAAGAGACCTCTATGGGCTAGGCAAACAATGCAGGAGGCAGAAAAGTTTGCAGCTCCTAGAGGAATATTCAGAGAAAGCAAAAGACCACATAAGTTTCCAAGCTATGTTGCATTAATGAGTCATATTATTGAATCTGAGCCTTCTAGTGTTGAGGAAGCATCAAGTCAGCAAGTATGGAGAGATGCTATGGCTGAAGAATATCAATTTATCATCAAGAATGATGTTTGGGATATTGAACCAAGACTAGAAGGGAACTCTGTTGTATCTTCCAAATGGCTTTTCAAGATCAAGCATGCGGTTGATGGAAGCATTGAGAAGTACAAGGCTAGATTTGTGGCTAGAGGATTCTCTCAGAAAGAGGGAATAGATTATGAAGAAACCTTTGCTTTGGTTGCTCGTTATACATCCATTAGGACTATCATTGCTATTGCAATAGCTAAAGGATGGAAGTTACATCAAATGGATGTGAAGACAACATTCCTTAATGGTGTAATTGAAGAAGAGGTATACATTGAGCAACCTAATGGCTTTGAGATTCATGGGAAGGAGTCTCATATTTGTAAGTTGAAGAAGGCTTTGTATGGCCTTAAGCAAGCTCCTCGTGCTTGGTATGAGAGGATTGATCGATACCTGATGAGCTTGGGTTTCTCCAAGAATGATGCTGATTCAAACCTGTACTTCAAGGTAGTTGATGGTGAGGCATTAATCTTGGTTCTTTATGTTGATGATCTATTTCTTACTGGAGCAAAATATCTCATTATCAAATGCAAGAAGGAGTTAGCTTCTGAATTTGAGATGAAGGATCTAGGATATATGCATTACTTCCTAGGATTGGAAGTGTGGCAGAGGCCTAATGAGATCATTCTGAGTCAAGGAAAGTATACTATAGACATCCTAAAGAGATTTGGTATGATGGATTGCAAATCCATTTCTACATCGATGGAGACCAATTTGAAGAAATTGAGTGAGTCTGCATATCTCATTATCAAATGCAAGAAGGAGTTAGCTTCTGAATTTGAGATGAAGGATCTAGGATATATGCATTACTTCCTAGGATTGGAAGTGTGGCAGAGGCCTAATGAGATCATTCTGAGTCAAGGAAAGTATACTATAGACATCCTAAAGAGATTTGGTATGATGGATTGCAAATCCATCTCTACATCGATGGAGACCAATTTGAAGAAATTGAGTGAGTCTGCAGCTAGTTCAGATCTGGTGGATCCCACTATGTACAGGCAGTTGATTGGATCGTTGATGTATCTAGTCAATACTAGACTAGATATTTGCTATGCAGTGAGTGCACTTAGTCAGTCAGTTCATGTGTGAACTAAGGCAAATTCACCTAGTTGCAGCTAAGCATATCTTGAGATACTTGCGTGGCACAGTTGGATATGGCTTGAGATATTCTTCCAGTGTGGACCTAAAGTTGCAAGGATATTCTGATTCTGATTGGGCAGGGAGTGTAGCTTCAGAAGCTCCTTGTAGGATTGTTTGGGCAATCATTGGAGCCAACTATTATTCATTGTGATAATCAAAGTTGTGTGAAGCTTTCTATCAATCCCGTGTTTCATGACAGAACAAAACATGTTGAGATCAAATACTATTATATCAGAGATATGGTATTGAGGAAAGCTATCCAGTTGAGATACATTTGCATTGATGAGCAGACGACTGATATTCTCACCAAGCCTCTCTCCAAAGTAAAGTTTGTGCACTTTCGAGACAAGCTTGGAGTTGTGGAGAATCAAGCCCTAGCTGAGAGGGAGACTTAGCATCAATGATCTTCTGTGATTTGCTTTAATGCATCTTTCTCTGTGAGAGAAATTTGAGGTGTAAGCCCTTGTTAATGCTTCTTTCTTTGTGAGAGAAATTTGAGGTGAAAGCCCTTGTTTCCACCCTCTGGGAGTAGCCATGGTGGATGTCATGTTGAGTGACTCCATGACAACATCACATTGAGAGACTTCGTGATGATTTTCTTGTACTTGTGTTTATCCACCCTCTGGGAGTAGCCATGGTGGACGTCATGTTGAGATGACGACATCACGTTGAGTGACTCCGTGATGGGCACTTGTGCACATGTTCTTTTCCATACATGGGAGTAGCCATGATGGACGATATCACGTTGAGTGACTCCGTGATGAGCTCTTTTCCACAAATGGGTGTAGCCATTCTGGATGTCATGTTGAGAGTCTCCATGACATTGGATATCTGCTAGTATTCCTCCCTAGCTGAGAGGGAGTGTTGAAGATTACAGCCACGGGCCTCTACTTCCAGCCGCGATTTCATAAAGTAATAAATGAAATATAGCCTAACAGCTATTTAATTTATTGGAGACACCTTTTAGTGAAGAGGCGCTTCACTTAAAAGATAAACAATATTTATTATTGTAGCCAACCTCTCCTTGATATTCGCCACTCTTCATGATGGCCGACCTCTTGAAGAAGAGATGCATCTCTTGGAAGAAGCCTCATTCACTTTGTATATATAGTCGATCACTCTCTTCATTCTATCATTCATTCCATTATTGTTCAAGTTCGCACTTAGTAAGAGATCGAGCATTACCTTCAGCAGATCGAAGTCTTCAAGAGGGTCGAAGTTATCATCTACAAGGAGATCAATATTATTTTGTATTGCATCAAGTGAAGTGTTGATATTCGGCCTTGTGATTGGCCTTATTGTAAAGCAAATTGCTGGTTATTATTCAATATATAAGTGATATATTGCTGCTGGGTTTTTCTCCCTCAAGTTGGAGGGTTTTCCCAGGGTATATGCTTTGTCAAATTGTTTAAAATGCTCTATATCTGCTTATTTAATTTCTGATCCTAAAACTAACACAAACTTCTGTTTGGACGATTGTGCACTTGTAAAGGAGCTTGTCAATCCAAATTTGACTGTAGTTTAAGTAATCTGTGCTCTATAATGTATGTTTTCACTCTACTGGATTAGATTTGGCATTTCCTTTATTAAATTCCTATTGCTCAAACTTTCTCATTATCTACTTATAACTTCATTTTTTTCAAAATTGAAGGTAATATTGGATATTCAAACTGTATTTGCATTCAAAGTTTCTGCTCATTCATGTATCTCTTTAGTTAAAGAAAAGTTTAGACAGCCCTTACAAAAATATTGGTGCAACAAAGGCATGCATATCATCATTGTGGATTTTCAGAAGTTGTGAGTATGAGTATCAATAGCAATGTTTTTTTTCCACCAAGTTTTTTCCAACAAGCTTAATCAAAATCTTGCAAAGAAAAGAACAAATTAAACAGGAACATGATATTGGTAGAAATTAGACATTGAAGGGATTAAAAGCCATCATTATTCAAAGCTCCGTTATATTCCAACATCATCTCATTTTGAATTATAAATCACAAAAGTAATAGAACCAACTTTTGACTTTTTACCAAAATCAAATATGAGTGACTGTCGAGGTAGACTATCCGACAAGAAGGAAAAATGCAAAAATTATCCCAAAGCATATGAATAAAATGAACAATATTTCTATCTCTTGTGAATTTCATACGCCACTAGCATATTAGACTTAAGTAGAAAGCTAGCTGTAATTTACAATTTACAAAACTACTCCCCCAGTTATCATATTTAGCATTCACCCATTTTGTACATATCCAGTATCATTGAAACCACATTTTTTGAGCTATTCTGTCAAACACTTCATGTACCTTGTGTATATTTTCACATTGTGCATACATATCTACCAGGCATTTGCAACTACATCATCTGACAAAATTCCACTTTTTTATATGCTTTGATGGATGTCCATACCCTGTTCCAAGGCTCTTATTTCGACAGAAACTTTGAGTACCCTAGGATAGGTGAACTGATCAGGCCAGACACCTGTTGGTTGCATTTGGTGAAACAGTGTCAATGCTTCCTGAGGATGTGCATGTCTTTGGTAAGCTGCAATGATCATATTCCATAAGAAGCCGTCTCTTTCACTCATTTGGTCAAACACTTGGTGGGCATCAACTAAACTTCCACACTTGTCGTACATGCCTATAAGCATATTTTGTAGAGGTTACCATGTGGCAAGCTCTAAGTTTCCCTCATTTATAAGGGAGTGGATTTGCTTACCCAACGACACAGGCAACAATCTTGAACATGTATTAAACAATAGTAGGGGTGGAAGCAGGTGCGGATGCATATAAAGATGCAAAGTGAACAGTTTCAAGTGTGGATTCAGGCTGTGGGTGGGCAGTCTTGAACGATTATTAAACAGTAGCGGTGAAGGCAGAGCCATTTAGGAGATAGACAAGGGCAGAGGCACCAAAGCCAACAACAGAGCAGTCTTGAACGATTATAGAGAGGACAAGACCAACACCAAAAGGGTTTTCTTGGAAATGCAGGTCTGCAATAGTTGAATATAAGTGGAAGAATTTGCAGTGGGGTTACGTGATGTAAGAAGAATGTGTAGCGCTTCCTTCAATAGACCTTCCCTACATAATGTTGTAAAGACTGAGATTGAAATCGGCAGTGGATGGCACTGGCATTGTATGGTCATTATTGAAACATTTTCACAATATGTGTTCTGAAATGTGGTTTTTATGGTCATTTATTTATCTAGGCAGGCCAGACTTAGGATTTGAATGCAATCCCAATAAGTCGATTCTCGTTGTGAGATGAAAGAGGTAAAGAAATTGAACTTGGGGAGATTCCTTTTCAGTACATTCTTTTCATGGAGGCGTTGACAAGATGAGCTTCCAACACAGCTTCTCCAAAACTTCTTTTGATTATACGCTGACTGATGTCATCTCTTCACTGTGGAGGAATTTAATGCCTGCAATGCTTCTGCATAAATCTTTAAAGCAAAAGCACTAGAAAAGTAGATTTCTTGGTAAGGGAAAGAAGATCTTTAGGGAATTTGAATAATAGCGAAAATGTCAGAATGTGGAAGAGATTGAGTCAAGGTTTGAAGATTATTTACCAGTAATGACGGAGAAATTGGGGCAGGAGGAGTTTATGGCGGAGCTGTGCAATGGCTTCTGTCTGCTGGGCGATGCAGAGAAGGTATGATAACTTTGCAGAGTTTGCAGAAAATGCTGCTCTTTTGAGAGTGGAGGCAATGATTGAAGATCAGCTCACAGTGATGAATGGAGCTCCTGATCTCAATGGCGACAAAGTTCTTGACCAAAATGAACAGATGGCCACAACCACTCCAATCGTCTTGCAGACCTCATCTCCCGCTATACACCATCGATGGGCAAAATGAGCTCATGAAGCTCAAATAGGGAATGCCTTCGATGTAATTAACTAATGATTTCTTACCCTCAAAATACCCCAAGGGGAAAAATCCGTTTTTTAGTGGCATCTGCATTTTGATCATAGTGATATAAAAAGATTAGGCAAGTACAATTAGTTGTGGATGCAATCTGTCCTGTGCTGCCCTAATTGCATACACTATTGTCAAGCTTCCAGTTACAATCAGGAAGAAGCTGAATTCTCCTTTATTTTTTTATCAATACAACATTTTATTTTTTCCTCCCATGCTTAAAAACACACTTCCCACTTCCTATTATAATTGTAGGTCATGTTGGAGCATCCCTTTCAGAGCCTAGAAGGAATCCTGAAAACAGGAAGCAGAAAAGTTGCCTTTTTTAATTCAAATTCCAATTTTACATGGTGGTCAAAATCGAATGTGTGAGTTCATCCCTGTAGGTTTGGGTCTGTCCTGCTTAGTTGGAATCCACCTTGCAAACTCAAAACTGCCTGTTGCTTATCTTTTCATGAATTCATCTTGTTGTTCATACATATTTACATTTTTACAGTTTTCATGACCCTTATGAATCACACCTCCAACTCCCTTGTTAGAGATGCTTTGCATCCTGAGGAAATGATTTCCCCACTTCCTCCTCTATGGAGGGTGGAAGATGTTCTTTGCTTTCCACATAATATGTTTGGAAACAACCTTCGTCCAAGTCTTGTGGGTTGGTGGCAACTACTCTTTTCCGATGATTGAGTGGTTGACCTATCATATATTTACATAAAAAGATAGCCAAGTGAAGAACTTGACTTAGTGGCGTGAAATGAGTAATCATGTTTTGCTATCAAGCTAATGTAGGTTTGAAGACCTCCGAGATACCTAACAAGTAATAAGTATATCCTCATCATCCAAGTCCATACCCACTAACATGGCTTGTCGACTGAATTTTGTGGTGCAATCCTGCACACTTTGTCCATTTTCTTGTCTGAGATACAACCACTTGATTTTCTAGTTAGTTTTATGCCCAATAGGATAGAAATTCTTTCATAGCGATTCCTTAGATTCTTCCCATTTAGACACAACCTGTTTTCTTCTCTTTTCAAAAGATACACATAACTTTCCCATCAAACAAGAGCATGTCCACTCATTTTGAGATGTGCATAAGATATCTTTTATGCCTCACTATAAACTTCCACTCGTTTAATCCAAGTATCTAAAAACTCAGCATTTATTTGTCCATAAAAATATTTTATTTCTACCTTTGTTTCAACTTTAAATGGGGTAGATTTTACCCGGATCTCTTCATCACCTTCCAAGAAAGTTTTTTGTTCCTCTGAATTTTTTCCTGCATCAGCAATATCAAATTTCCTGGCTAGTGTCTCACTACTAATCCAATAGAAGATTAATTTTGGGTTATGCACTCATGTTGTTGGATAATATCTTCTTGATGTTGCCTCATCCAATTCTGATATTTTTGTAACAATCTCCATGTTCGCAAGGGTTGTCACTCATCTATTCAGATATTTCAGATACTATATATTCACCTCTTTATTCCACTTTTGGGTAGAGATTGTGGATTGTTTTGTAGTATCTCCTTTTCTTTTTTGTGACCTACAAAAATTCACTTCCACAAATCACACAAGATCAAAATTGCTTTGATACCAAAATGATCCATAATCTCTCAAATTAAAGAAGAATTTTGAATTACAAATTTCTTGTATACTGTTCTACTCGATTTATCAAATGACAGCTTTAAAGTGAGTAATGCTGTTACAAAATTATAAAATAACATGCTGGAAATGAAAGGAATTTAATACAGTAAATGCAAAAATTTTACCCTCAAAACTCCCTAAGGGGATTTATAATAAATAAAGATTAGGCAAGTACAGTTATGTAATGTTCCCTTTTGGGATTGCCCTAAATCTTGCCCTATAATAAAAAAAATTCAATGTAGTTAGGGTTATAACTAACCAATTATATTCTTGAAGCAATATTGAAAATATAATTCATATGATCAAAACATATATAATAAATGTCTTATCTATTTAAACCATGTAAAAATACATAACTATTTCAAAACTATATAAACTACACAATATCCATAATGCATAGTGGAAGTATAATCATAATAGGACTTGGATGAGAAACATGAGAAGCCACCTAAAGCCATCCATGCTAAGCCTAAGAGTGGATTTACCATCCCTCTTAGCCTCAAGTGGTAGACATGCGGGCATCCAACATGGGGTGGTGTACTTAATGGATAAACTTGTATCTGCCTTCCCTATCCATGCTGCCTTATCCATCCTTCTTATGATTGAGACTCCTTGAATCCATCCCAACAACAAACCCATGTAGAGATTGGGGGAAAAGCTACAATAGGAGGCCAGTAGATTCCCCTTTCTAAGCCTGTAGTGTGCTTGCTTAGAAAGGAACGATAAAAACCTCAAATCTGTAGTATGCTCAGAAAAGAAAGACAACTCCACAGAACAGACTCCACAACTTGGAAATTTACTTGTCCAAAATTTATCACAACAATCCGATTACAAAATATAACCATCCACACCACTCACTCCACTTATGATTATTGGTAGACTGCGAACTGAAACAAAAACAATCAAAGCACTGCAAATCGGTGTAATATTGGGGATCGCTCACAACAGGGAATGAATACAACAGAGCCTGATCGATAACAAAACATTCACATAAGAATATATATATATATATATGTGTGTGTGTGTGTGTGTGTGGCTCCACATGTAGATTTATCAGCCCAGTTATAAGCCTAGTCACAACACTGGTTTAAATGTCAAATGAGCCTACACTGGTAACACTCGTGATGAATTCGCGACCTCACAGGAAGAGTGATGATGACGCCTTGAGTAAATACTCCCTTAATGCATCGGATCGCACTGCTTGACTTGCCCAGGAGGATGGATGTGTCATGATGGTCCTTCAGGTCCGCAATCATTCCTTTGTCAATCTGCCAATGCTTGGGTGGAATACTCAGTTCGCACGGGATAATAGTTCACGGCAGCAGATGCACAAGTCTATACTGGAACAGTATAGCAGGTGCTGTTGCTGCTCAATTTCCCCATTGTCGTAGATTCACAAATGTCTGCTCATACAAGTGATGTCGTCCAATGCAAGAGAGAGCACTGTCAATGGTTTGTTGAATGCCAGTAGCCTTCTTTATGGGGGTATCCTACTGGCCCCTGGTGTAGTGTCGCTGCGATGGAGATGAGGGTCCTGTGAGATAACTCGCTTCAGATTCTGCGTGTGATGGCGCGATGATCAACTGTCTACGTAATGCTTGCCTTGATTGCTGAATGCAAATAAGAATGAAGACATGAACTCCACAGGTTGGATGGGCGTCCAGACCTGTGTGCAATGTGCAAGGAGCTACGTCCTCCACAATTCGCAGAGATATCAAATCCCAAATCCGTGATGAAGATCTAGACAAAAGAACTCATATAAATAGGCAATGATGGTGCCAACCCAAGGTGGTCAGCCAGATCTCTATATAAATTTAAATATTATTTTTCAATGATTTAAATTTATATTATAATATTATAATTTATTATTTATTTTAAATTTTAAATTATTTGGTAGTGTTGAAAAACACTATTTCCCTCCAAAGATAGTAGTCGGCCTCAATTGGTGCAAGGGACATGACAAAGCCCAATGGCAGACACTCACCACCTTGGCCCCAAGTGGCAGACACACGGGCATCCAATATGGAGTGGCGTACTTAGAAAGAAATCTAGCATCTGCTCACCCTACTGGTATTTTCCCCACTCCTCCTCATGGTTGCTTGTTGAGAATTACAAACACTAAATATATCCAGATTCATAGAGATTATACAACAATAAATATATCATCATACACAATAATCATGATAGAGCATACCACAATATTTATTAAAACATAAGACTGCTATATTCTCAGAAGCAGATGTAGTAACTGTTGATTCTGCCCTTGTCTGCTGAGTGCAGGTAATTAATTCTGATCTGATCCAATTGTTTTTCTGTGTGCAGATATATTTTCTGATCTCCTCTATAATTCTCTCTTTTTATATCTTCACATTCAAATGAAAAGATGCATCTCTTTGATAAAAGATGTCCAATTAAGAAGACATAACTCTTCATTATGCTAATTGTTGCCCTTTGTTAGCCATAAATGCTATCTCCATAATAAACTTTTATTACTGCTTTCACAAAGAATTGCTGCTTTCTTACAATTAATTTCAGCCTTATAAATCATTGTCTTTTGTTAATCATAATTTCTGTCTTTAAATCCTATTTGCTGCTTTTCACAAAATGATTTAAATTATAATCGCTGCCTTTCATATATAACAACTGCTACTCTTAGAGATATGTCCATCGCTGCTCATTTTATTTATTTAATTAGCTTTCAAAGTTGGGCGATTTATATATGCCTTGTAACACACGTCAGGGTGGTCAGCCAGCATAGAATGTAGGCATGTTTTGGGTGCCAAATTATGAGATCGGCCAATTCAGATTTAAATCTTTATTTTTAGTTTATTTTCCTTCTATATATATATATATTATTTTATGTTTACATATCTTATATTAGTATGTTATATGTTTCTTAATTTAATACTATATTACAAATTGAATTTATTATTGATATATTTAATTCTTATATTAGTTTTATATATATATTTTTATAGTATTATATTATAATGGTTATAATTATAATAATATTTAAATTGTTAATATTTATATTTATATTTTTAGTATTTATATTGTTATTTAATATTTATTGTATTTCAATGCTTAGATTTTTTTAATACTTTAGTGTTGCAATTTGATCATGGAGGGGGCATGACAAGTTAGTTGCTATAGATGTAATCTACCCCTTGCTCCACTAATTGCATGAACTATTGTCAAGCCTCCAGTTACAACCATGAAAGAACTGAATTCTCATTTATTTTGATCAGTACACCATTCTATTTTTTCTCCCATGATTGTTGTTTGTGCTGAAGCATCCCTCTTGGGTCATGGAGGGATCCCTTGTGTTAATGATATAGCAGCTTCGGTAGCTCCTTCCAGCTCAGCTCCTTCGTGGAAATATAATTGAATGATAGCCGTTGGCTATTCAAGTTATATTTATTATTATTGTTATTGTTTATCTTCACATTGTATAGCCGACATGAGTAGATTCGAACTCATCTTGTTCTGTTATCAAGAAGACATTTAATGCGTGTTTATTATTTGAGGCCGACCTCTTGTGAAGAGGTGTGTATAATATTTATCTAGGCCGACTTCATTCAACAAGATATGCAATCTCTTAAGGCCGACATGAAGGATTAGTTTCAACCCACTCATTTGTATATATATTCAGTTTGTTCGTCCATTCCAGCTTAGTTCGATCATTTTACTCAAGTGCAATCTTAGCTATTATTCCAGTGCGAACACAGCTGATGATAAAGTGTGAACTTAGCTGATATTAAAGAGCGAATTTACCAGATCCGTGATATCAATCAAGTGCGAACTTGTCAGAGATTTAAGAGCGAATATACCAGTTCAGTGATTCAAATCAAGTGCGAATACAAGGTACAGATTGACGTCAGTTTGCAATATACTCAAGTGCGAATATAACAAGCAAAGTGCGAATTCAGAATACAAGGGCGAACATTGCACAGTGTTGAGCTAACGCAGATTGAAGACAATCCAGTGCATAGATTGAAGACCTTCGAGTGCAAAGTGAACATTGCCAGATCTGTGTTCTGATATTGCCAGGTGTGATTTCGAGGTTGTTATCTGTCATTCAATATTGCCAGGTGCTGTATATCGGTCTTGTGTTAGACCTCATTGTAATTTGTGAAATTGCCACTGTTACATCAAATATAAGAGAGATCTTTGTTGCTGGGTTTTTCTCCCTCAAGAGGAGGGTTTTCCCAGGGTATATGCTGTGTTATTTTGTCTGATTTCGAATTAATTTTCTGTGCATTTAATCTGTTCACATAAATTAACATGGTATCAGAGCGGGTTTGAGGATCGTGATCAGATTATTGCACTCAGATTATCTCATTTGTTCAGTTTGTCAAGATGGTGTATGATTTGAAGGTTGAGGATTCAAGTGAATATCTGTCTCATTCAGCATTATCAAGCTGTGTACCTTCCGACACCAACACTTGGATAATCGACAGTGGTGCCTCTCGTCACATAACCGGATTCAAGGAGCACTTATCGAGTTTGGTGGAAAAGGAATCTTCTGAACAAGTCATCATTGGAGATGATGCCAGCTACTCCGTAAAGGGAATTGGGACCTCCACACTTCACTTGGATTCCGGCATATCGTTTCAATTGGGTAATGTTCTTTATGTTCCCGGAATCAAGCGTAATCTTATTTCTATTTCAGCTTTGGAAGATAAAGGATATCAAGTTGCCTTCTCCAAAGGCAAAGTTCTAGTGTGGATGCAGAACTCTAGCTTCAAGGATGCTCAAGTAATTGGAGTTAGATATGATAACCTCTACAAGGTTTGCTCACATCCTCTTCAAGCGTTGGTTCATGACTCTTCCAGTCTTTGTGATCTTTGGCATCGGAGATTGGCTCACTTACACTTCCGAGCCCTACCTATTATGGAGAAGATGGTGACGGGCCTTCCTAAATTCAACCAGGAGCACGAAGGTACATGCAAGGGCTGCGCATTAGGTAAGAATATAAAAGCCCCCTTTCATAGTAGAGAAAATAGATCTAAGTGTATTTTAGATCTAATTCATTCTGATTTATGTGGTCCTATGTCTGTTCCTTCTTCGAGTGGTTTTTTGTATTATGTTCTTTTCATTGATGATCACTCTAGGAAGACTTGATCCTGAACCCCTTGGAACCCATCGATGGGCCTACCGACATTGTTATTGGGAGAAAAGACTCCCGGCTAGTCGTGACTATGCAAGAGAGGTCAAAGCTTTGCGTACCCTAGAGGCACATTCAGAGAAAGCAAAAGGCCACATAAGTTCTCCGCTTATGTTGCCTTGATGAGTCGATTATAGAACTGAAATTTCCCCGTGGTTGAGGAAGCATCCACCTTTCTTCAAGTCTGGAGAGATGCTATGACAGAGGAGCATCAGTCAATTCTCAAGAATGATGTTTGGGATATCGTTCCTAGACCCGAGGGCAAGTCTGTGGTATCTTCTAAATGGCTATTCAAGATTAAGCATGTTGCAGATGGAAGCATTGAGAAGTACAAGGAAAGATTTGTGGCTCATGGGTTTTAAAGAGGAGTTGATTATGATGAGACTTTTGTTCTCGCTGCTCGTTATTACACTTCTATAAGAACCATCATTGCTATTATCGTGATCTAGAGGATGGAAGATTCACCGTGATGATGTGAAGACAAATTCTCAATGGAGTGGATTATAGTAGGCTCTACATAGAGCAACCCGGATGGATTTGAGATTCATGGGAAAGAGTCACATGCTCTGCAAGTCAAGAAGGCCTTGTATGGTCTTGCTGTGCCCTGCATTTGGTACCTAAAAGATTGATCAAGATCTATCAAGCCTGGGTTTCTTGAAGAATGATGCTGATTCAAATCTCTACTTCAAGGTAATCAATGGTGATGCATTAATTCTGGTTTTATATGTTGATGATCTAATCCTCACTGGAGAAGACCACCTGATTCTTGAATGTAAGAAGGATTTAACTTCTGAATTTGAGATGAAGGACCTTGGGCTCATGCATTACTTCCTTGGTTTAGAAGTCTGGCAGAGGTCAGATGGTATGATTTTAAATCAAGGGAAGTACACCATTGATATACTTAAGAGATTTGGCATGATGGATTGCAAATCCATGTCTACTCCCATGGAGACCAATCTTCATAAATTGAAGGAGGCTGCAACTAGTTCAGATTTGGTGGATCCCACGTTGTACAGACAGCTGATTGGATCCTTGATGTATCTAGTTAACACTAGACCTGATATTTGCTATGCAGTAAGTGCACTTAGCCAGTTTATGTGTGATCCGAGACAGATACATCTTGTTGCAGCTAAACATATCCTGAGATACTTGCGTGGCACAGTTGGATATGGGTTGAAGTATACTTTAGATGCAGACTTGGAGTTACTTGGTTTTATTGATTCTGATTGGGCATGTTGTGTCACGGATCGGAAGAGCACCTCTCGGCCAAGTACCAATTTGATTCGCCATGATTTCCGGTGCAGCAGGAAGCGCCTTCGTAGCATTGAGTACGCTAGAGGTCGAGTAATATTGCAGCCTTTGCATGGCAACTCTGAGCAAGCAGGGTCAGAAGTTCTTCTTGCGTGGGATTGTTTTGACAACTTCAATGGAGCCTACTATTCGGCCAGATAATCGAAGTTGTGAAGCTTCACAACCCGTTTCATGACGTAATCTCAAAGCATGTTGAGATCAAGTACCACTATATCGAGGATATGGTACCGCTGAAGGTCAGCATGCTGAGGTACATTAGCACCGAGCGAGCGTATCGCGATATTCTCACCAAGCCTCGGCCAGACACAAAGTTTGTATACTTCTCGGTGACAAGCTTGGTATGGTGGAGAATCCAGCCTTGACTGAGTATGAGTCTGAGTATCAGTGAGCCTTGCTTAATGAGTTCTCCTCTGTGAGAGAAGTTCAAGGTGAAATCCTTTGTTAATGCATTTTCTTCTGTGACGGAAGAATTTGAGGTGAAAGCCCTTGTTTCCACCCTCTGAGCTGAGTCATGGTGGATGTCATGTGTGCAACTCCATGACATATGTTGTACTTGTGTTTCACCGAGAGTCATACGAAGTCACGCTGAGGTGTCAATATCACGCAAGTGATGTAAACACTTGTACTTACTTCATTGCACTTTCTTCAGGATCTTAAGAATTTGAGGAAAGCCCCGTCACCCTCCTCGAAATGAGTCATGGTGGATGTTATGTGTGTGACTCCATGACAACATCACGTGAGAGAGTCCGTGATGATCTTCTTGTACTTGTGTTTCACCCTCTGGGAGAGCCATGGTGAAAGTCACGTTAGTACTTACCATTTGATGGTTGATATCGAGACGATATCAAATATCACATTGAGGTGATACTTCTCTCTTTATATCTGATTGCAGGCAATGATGGCAGATGAACCTCATATGGAGATGATTTGTATTATGCAGCTGGAAGTTCTCTCCCTAGCTGAGAGGGAGTGTTAATGATATAGCAGCTTCGGTAGCTCCTTCCAGCTCAGCTCCTTCGTGGAAATATAATTGAATGATAGCCGTTGGCTATTCAAGTT